>OY101452.1:5585007-5758284 GCA_956483635.1 Panzeria rudis
GTTTTCACTCGGTAGCAAAGTAACGGGGACCAAAATGTACCAAAAAGGATTAATTAAGAAGTACTAATTATATATATATATATATATATATATATATATATATATATATTATATATATATATATATATATATATATATATATATATATATATATATATATATATATATATATATATATATATATATATATATATATATATATATATATATATATATATATATATATAAATATATATATATATATATATATATATATATATATATATGTATATATATATATATATATATATATATATATATATATATATATATATATATATATATATATATATATATATATATATATATATATATATATATATATATATATATATATATATATATATATATATATATATATATATATATATATATATATATATATATATATATATATATATATATATATATATATATATATATATATGTGTATATATATATATATATATATATATATATATATATATATATATATATATATATATATATATATGTATATATATATATATATATATATATATATATATATATATATATATATATATATATATATATAATATATATATATATATATATATATATATATATATATATATATATATATATATATAATATATATATATATATATATATATATATATATATATATATATAATATATATATATATATATATATATATATATATATATATATATATATAATTAGTACTTCTTAATTAATCCTTTTTGGTACATTTTGGTCCCCGTTACTTTTGCTACCGAGTGAAAACAGCTCATACTACTTCATATTCATTCGGTACATGAATGTGCACACCCAAAACATATTTGAAGCTGTCTTAAAAAGAGAAGAATACTAATTTAATTTATATTACATATTAATTTATATTAGAAATGGGCTATCAAAAAATAACCAAAAATTACACTACAAAGTTTACACTTTACATATACGAGTTTCCACAAAGTAGTAGAACGTATTTGAGAATTGCTTAAGGAGACAAGACTACAATTAAAATTTCATTTCCAAGCTTATTAATTTAGAAGATAACTGGAGTAACAAAAAAGTACCAAAAGTACAATTTTTACCCTTTATATATTTGAATTTCCAAAAAGTATGAATACATATTTCAGCGTTTCTTAAGAAGAGAAGAATACAATTATATTTTTTTTTAATTTAGAAGTTAAAAGGGGTACTAAAAAAGTAACAAGAGTAAACGCACAATTTTTACCCTTTTCATACTCGAATTTACAAACAGTACTACAACTTATTGGAGAGTTTCTTAAGAAGAGCAGAATATAAATAAAATTCAATTTGTAAGTTTATTAATTTAGAAGTTAAAAGGGGTACTAAAAAATGTACCAAGAGTAAACGAACAACTTTTAGCCTTTTCATACTCGAATTTCTAAAAAGTACTAAGACTTATTTGAAAGCTTCTTAAGAAGAGAAAAATACAACTAAAATTTTATTTTTAAGTTTATTAATTTAGAAAATAAATGGCGTAGCCAAAAAACTACCAAAAATAGCACTACAATGTTTACCCTTTGCATACTCGAATTTCCAAAAAGTACCAAAACGTCTTTGAGAGTTTTTTCAGAAGAGAAGAATACAACTAAAATTTTATTTCTAAGTTTAGTAATTTAGGAGATAAAAGGGGTTTGTACTAAAAAAGTTTCAAAAGTAAAACATCAACTTGTACCCCTTTTCAAAATTTCCAAAAAGTACCAAAACTTATTTGAGAGTTTCCTAAAAAGGTAGATTATAATTAAAATTCAATTTGTAAGTTTATTAATTTAAAAAAATAAATTGAAACCTAAAAAGTACCGAATATAACACTAAAATGTTTAATCTTTACATACTCGAATTTCCAAAATGAGCCCAAAACGTATTTGAGAATCACTTAAGAAGAGAAGAGTACAATTGAAATATCGTTTGTAAGATTATTAATTTAGAAGATAAATGGGGTCCTAAAAAGTATCAAAAATAAAACATAAATTTTTACCCTTTATATTCTCAAATTTCCAAAAATTACCAAAACGTGCTCGATAGTCATTTAAGAAGATAAAAAATACCTAAGTTATATTTTTGCGCTTTCTCGTCGCCTTATTATACAAATATTGAAACAAGTTCGAAACACCTATTAGATTAAATGTGACGAGCTTTCAATTTAACGTGTGCTCTTAATTTTATATATATGTTCCTTTAACTCCCACTGGAGCATATGGCGCCAAAATATTAATTTTAGGGGATGTTAAATTTCTACATTCCGACCGAATATTCGGTTTCGGATTCGGCCAATATTGTGGTTTCGGCAGATATTCGGTTTAGGCCAACTTTTTGGATGAATACCGAAACCAAAACTTTTTTAAGGAAGTTAATCGAAATAGTATTTTCCAAATTTAAAATATGTCAACCGCCATGAATCTTTTTTTTCCGTCCAATATCTTTTCAAATTGAATGAAAATTTTACTTAGTTTTATAAAGCGCCATCAAAAGTCATGGACTTATTGATCCGCCCTTACAGAGTAACAAAAAGTATTGAACTGTTTAAATAAATAGCATAAACTAGGTAATGGTAAACCGATTTCGATTCCAATCGAAAATCTATTTTAGGTTTTAATAAATCGATTTTTCGCAATCGAATTTACTTCTGCAACTTTGCACTGAAATTGATTATTTGTTTTTTAAAATAGATTTTTTTAAATTTATTTCAAAATATGTAAATCTCGTTTTCAATCTTCACGATAAATTTAATACCGTCGAGAAAAATTCTTTATTGTGTATATCATTGATGAAACGCGGGCGTAAACAAAAAGCTTCACTTTAGGGCTAGGCCACATGGGTGTTTTTAAAACGCGCGTTTCTCTTTTTCTGTATTAAATTTGAAAGTTTAAAATTGAAAACTTTTAAATTTAATATAAAAAAACAGAAACGCGCGTTTTAAAAACGCCAGTGTGGCCTGGCCCTTATGAGAAATGAATGAAATCGTATAAATTTAGTGTAAAAAATAGCTAAATATTCCACTTTATATCTTTTTCGTTATTCTGACTTAACCTTTTGATTGGTGCACTTGTAATGTCATCAATAGAGTGATAAAACACTCCTCAATGTATGTGTACCGAACCCAATATTCCAGTTCTATTCATCATTTAAGCTAATTTCCCGCCAAGTTTTTATTAGTCATATGCTCGTAAATGTTTAAGTTTTATATTTGCTCGATGGAATGAAGTATATTCAATTTCTACAATTATTTTGACTGACACATACAGTGTAGAAATACTCTTACGACCTTTTCACAGTGTACCGTTAAAAGTTAACGTATACTTTAACGGAGAACTTTGTATGCCGAATTTGCCGTTACAGACCACGTTAACTTTTCTTAATCACATTGTGAAAAGGGCCGTTAATAAATTAAATGACTTTTCACTTCTGTTAAGTTTTTAAAATGTCAATATCAGTTAATGCTAAAAAAGTTTCGGCAAGTTTCGGATTCGGCCGAATATTCGGCCTTTTTGCCGAATATTAGGTTCGATTCGGATTCGGCCTGCAAAAAACTGGTTTCGGTCGGACTCTATAAATATCCTTCCCTTTTTGCACATTGTTAAAGTGAATCGATATATGATAATCTTATGAACTACATTTTAGACATATACAGGTATGTTCTGAAAATCACATGGCTTTAAATCACATGTGATTTTAAAATCAATAATGGTCATGCAGATACATTTTCACTCTAGTTTTTTAATTGTTCTATTGTATAGAGCAGTGGATGCAAAAAAGATAGACTGTGTGTCTCACACACAGTGTACGTGTGTTAATGGCAGGGTTGGAAAAGCCCTTTACTTGGCATTTACACATGCAAGTGCAAGTTCGAAGAACTTAATAAACTCAATCTTTTCTATTAACACACTTTTGATTCAGCTGTGAGAAAGACAGAGAAATGAATACAAATTTCTCTTTCGTTGATAATACGTACATAGAACTTGCATGCAAGTACTTGCATGTCTAAGCGCAGGGTTAAATAAGACCCAGCCCGGCGGGTTTTTCCTTGGACTTTTTTTGGGTTTTATTGGGTTTTATTGGTTATTTTAAATGATCTAATAATTGGTCTAGATGTATTAAAATCTTCAATAATGTTATCGCATCATTAAACAACGTTTATTTGTATAATGAAGCTTTCAATCTCCAACAAATGTTACTCCCAGTTCAACAAGCTGTAAATGCTTTACAATTGCAACGGCCTTCGAAATTTTGTGTAATTTGTTGAACAATGCTATACTACTGTCAAAACAGGATCTTGTAAAAAAGCTAATGAAAATCTTATTTAATCCAGATAATTATTTGGTGAATATGCTGCATTCCAAATATATGGGCAAACTAAATAGTAAAGAAGACAAAAATATAGCAGAAGAATGCATAAGTCTAAAGCACCCTAATTTCTAGTACCCTGTTTGGCATTTAAAATTAAACATGCAGAATATTTTCCACAATCTTTATTTAAGGAGGAAGTGTTTATCACGGATCGCAAATGAGATTTTAAAATTGTACCAATTGTAGTCTAAAGTTGTACTTTTTTGAGTTTTATTGTACCAAAACAGATTTTTAAGCCCAGAAACATGTACAGAAAATATATAATTTTTAGACTAATATGTATCATGATGAGCAAAAGCTTGCAAATTCTGTGACAAAGCTTTGTGAGCTAACCTTATATGATCTCTTTATATATTCCTCTGTTTAAGTTGAACTTTGTTCTCAATGTGCGGGAAGGTATAAATTTAATGCAGATAAAAAGTCGCATATGAACGAGTGGACGAAAAGGATAAAATATTGTGAAAATAAAAGAGCAACAATAAGGATATTTTCCAAAAAAAAAAAATACAGGCATTATTAATTGTACTAAATATGCCTTTGGTGTACCATTGTACATTTAAAGTTCGATTTGTACCAAAAATAGTACAATTGTACCATTTTTCCCATCCCTGGTGTTTATCAAATTGAATAAAAAACAATGGTGGAAAAGTTGAAAGCCAAAATTTAATAATGTTTTTCTGCAAACTTTTGCGATTTTTTCACTTCACTAATGAATTGTCCTGCTAGTTCACCATCAATAGACAGAATGGCGCATATTCAGAAATCATCACTAAGTGTTAACTTCGTGAAGTACCTATTTAAGTTATTCACAGTTGGTTACTTTCAGCACGAAAAGTTTGTGCTTAATTATGGGCAAAGCTGTAACTACCCAGGAAACAATTTTGGCCGACATGTCTAACATCAGAAAAAATCTGAGACTTTACCAGACAATCAGCCGAGTTGTCCAAAATTCCCTCAGACATTTGGCGGAGCAGTAGGCAGTTTTCTGGTACGACGTTTCTGGACATTGTCTAAAATATTATTACATAATATCAGAATAGTCTGCACATTATCCGAAGGCAATTTAATTTCCTTTAAGGCATTTAACAGAGTAGTCTGCACATTTTCTGATCTACGTCTTACGACTTTTAGCAGTCACTTCTGCAAATTGTCTGATTTTTGTTTTCGTTGCAATTTTCATTTATCTCTTGAGTTTATACGCCCAAATATTTTAGTTTTTAAACTTATAAAACATGGGTAACTGTTTTCTGATGAGCTGCCAGAAGCAGCAAAACAATGCATGGAGAATTTTAAACGACATTTCTGATAAATTTCTAATTTGAGCTCCGACCTTTCACTGATATTAATACGCCAGGACGTAAAAAGTATCAGATAAATCGGAAAAATTTCTGATATTTTGTCACAAATTTTTCCGAAATTTATAAGACATATCGAAAATTCCTTTAGAATTTCTAGAGGAAATTCGTCGGAATTCGTACAGAATTCTGTTAGACCTTTCGGTATAGTTTTTAGTATTTCCTCAGATAAAGAGATCCGGTTTCTTGTCAACCACTCATATGATTTTCGGCACGTTTTCTGACCGACATCGGATACGAATTCGGCATCTTATGCAGACTTTCTGACTTCGGAGCGAAATCGGCAAAAATTTTTTGCTGGGTATATGCTAACTAACTACCGCATTTAAAGAACAGCTGATTCCGTTCATTTCTAATGCGTCCAAAAAATATACATACAAAAAATTAAATAAACTAGAGATGTGTTTTTGGTCAACAAAATTTTATTGAATAACTTAATTTTTACAGGCCCTTATTTTAATTGATTTATATACAAAATATATAAAAAAAATACTTTTTTAAAATTTGTACGAGTTTTTTACAGAACACAAACCGTTTTTGAATAGGTTCATATGCGTTTTAGTTAATTACTTCGTTCACAATATTATCGACATTTTATTTTCTCTATATGCCAATATGCAGGGTTGCATTTCTTTTACCAACTAATAACAGTTGCTGCGCTAGTTATGAATTGTGAATAAGATCTATATATATCTATGAATTATTTTTTAGTTTCTGTTTTATTACCTCCGACTTTGGATATGATTTCTGAATATGCGCCAATGTATTCATCTTATGGTTTAATATGGAGTAACTTTAGAAATCGTCTTCGATGGCAAAAATCATTAGCATTTAAAATCTGAGCTACCAGAGTGATAACTGACTTAAATTAACATTATGTACGTGTTTAGGATACTATTTTTATTAATTTTTTAAATAACTTTTTTATATTTTTTTATATACATTATATATACGGTGACCAACCGTACAATATTATAGTGAAAAGTACACTATTTTAGCTTCTTGTCCATTATTTTTTTGTGTACGCTATTTGTACATTTTTTTTAATACATGCCCCTTATGTACACTTTTTTTTTACAAATATTCACTTTTGTTCACTGTTTTTATTACTCCCAACATATTTAGCAAACAATTTTAAATCCGCTTAAATTACATAAAAACTCTAGCTGGAAAACCAAAGCGTTTTATATTCCCCTATCATGAATACTTTTTCCCTATCGTGAATAAATTTTCCCTATCGTGAATACTTTTTCCCTATCGTAAATAAAAATTCAAAAAATTCCCCTTATCATAAATGATTTTTTTCTTGTGTATTTTTTCCCTTTTTCCCGTTTTTTATTCAGTTTGTTTTAGCAGGCGAACTGGATAAATACATCTGGGATATTCACAAGGTATCATTAGTCATAAGTTAAAATACTAAAAAATATGACTCTTGTGAACAACCCCTCATATATTACATTCAACAGAGCCACCTGGCAAGTGGTGATAAGTAAAATACACGTGCACTCGATGGAAGTGCAGCGGCTTCCGAAAGTGGCGCTACTCTGTTCTGCTGTGTACGTTGAAAAATTAAGTTGATGTTAACTTTTTCCCTTGTTCCTTGAAATTAGCGTTACCGTTGAAAATTTTCAAAAAGGGGGCACAAAAAGGGGATTTTGAAAATAAAAAGGGCACAAAAGGGCATTTCTGAGAAAAAAAGGGGCAACTTTAGTAAAAAAAAAATATATGAAAAAAGTTCTTTAATTTTTAAAGATAAAGGTTAGCAAACATAAATTGCCGCTCATCTGATTATATTTAACATTTTAGCAATACTTTTTGGCAGTTCTGTCAAAAACTATTACTCAAACTACTAGTAACTTATTAATAAATAATATGCACTACGAGAAATCTGTGCAAAAAATTTAACGGAAATATTGTACCATTATCATATAATTGCTGCAAAACAAAATTTGTCCAAAAGCAGTGCCTAATCAGAATAGTTTACTTCACCACGAATTGTTAGTTTTTAATACATTTTTGATCTTTCAAAGCCTGAAATTTAAATGGGTTGGCGAAAATCTCTATCTGAAGCTGAAAGAGTTAAAATTATATTTTAAGCTAAAGAAGGTCTTATAGTGCGTTTCCATATACGTGTTTTTGGCCAAAATGCGAGTTTTCCTACATGTTTTCCCATACAATTGTCATGTGACCAAAACACCTCAAACAGCGTGTTTTGCTCCAAATTATGTCGAAATTTGTCTATGCGACACTGCGTTGCCTCTATGATTACAAATGCAACTTTGGGTCATCCATATACTGTGATTGACAAATGAGAAAAAAGTGACACTGTTCTGCGTCACATAAGGAAAGAAATATGGCGCGCATTTTATTTTCGAAGAAAAATGTAAACAAAACAATAAAAATCTCAAACTTATTACGAAAATTCGAACTTAAAAACACTTACAGCATAATGGAAAAGTTTCGACATATTTTGCTCAAAACGGCCTGTTTTGCTCATAATGGAAACGCATATTATTACTCATAATCAAATTTGAAAAAAAAATTTATGGAATTCAAAATTGTGTGAGTAATTTTTGTAAAATTAAACAAAATTTTTTGAGAGAAATTATATTGCCAACAAAAACCAACTATCGCATATTATTGTTGTTTTCAACATAAATTCTCACACGAAATTTTCGTTTTATTTTACAAAAACTGACAGTCAATGAGACTAACTATTGAAAGAAAATGAAAGGAGACAACTCAGCAGCTGAAAGAAAGCGGCAAAAATAAAGAAAAAGTTGGTACTAAAGCTATGTTTGGCGACTGTAGAACGCGTAATACATAACACTGCTTTACAAATCTTTATTTTAAGGTAACTATGATATGCTAAACACGAAAAAAATAAAATGAAATTTTTTTTCATTTCGGCCATTGTCTATATAATGATACGTTTGCGTTTTCCAAGGCTGGTTTAATTAAACGGCTATTGTTTGAAAGGATACAAAATTATGCGTCGAATAGTGGATAATTGACTTTTATCGGATAAAAATTGATTTAGTTATAGGGGATCAAATTTAATTTTTTTTAATATTTATCGTTTTTCACCAAGTGTTGTCTATTCGAGAGATGTTTTGTACCAGAAATAAAAAACTCCTAGCTAAATACCTTTACTGAATAGTCTATTCGATTTAAAAAGTTTTAAGCAATAATGGACCGAAATCGGATAAAAATTAAAAATGCTAGAAGAAAAAAAAAACGGAAACAATAGCATTTCAATTTACTAGCAAATATTTTATTTAACAGTTTTGTTTTATTTTGATTTTTACTACATAGTGCATTTTTTCGTAAATTTAAATGTTTGTGTTTTGTTTTTTTATTATAGTTACCATTTTCAGCTTTTATCCAATTTCGGTCCATTATGGCTTAATTTTTTTTTAATTCAATAGAAATTTACAACTATGGATTTTGCTATTATTTGTGGTACAGCTTGCGAAGAGACAACAAGAACTTTTGTTAAATTTGACCACCAATAACTCAGTCATTTTTTTATCCGGTGAAATCCAATTATCCCCTATTCAACGCGTAATTTTGAAGCTTTTCAAAAAATATATAGATCACTTTAATCAAACCAGCTTTTGACTCTAGGAAGTATACATGGAAAAAACACAAATGTACCGTTATTTGGAAATTGCCGAAATTAGCAATTTTTCTTTACTATTCTCGTGTTAATCACCCTAAAAAATTCATTAGAAACTTTATTTATTTTGCTTGTAAAGCAGTGTAATGTAAAGACTGATTTTGCAAAAAAAAAAAAAAAAATAAAAACACCACTTAGTTCACTGCGTAAGGAAAATTGTCTAAAGTATGTCTTCAGTTAGTAAAAAGTATCAAAAAAGTGGCAAGAATTACAAAAAGTATCACATTTGGGTGCATTTTGTAAAAGTAGCAAAATACTATCCAAGCAGTCGAAAAAGTGGCAAATTGCTACTGTAGTACCACCAACGGTAACGCTTGGAATATTAATCATGCCTAATTTATTCATAACATAATGTTACTAACCTTAACCTAATAATCAATTAGTTTTGTTATGTTTTGTAATCCATAAAATGTGTACACTATTTTTCCATGGAATTAATGGGCACCGTATAGTATATATACATATATACTATATACATACATATATACTATTGCTAAATTCACTACCTGTATTGTTGTAGATCATAAAAATGTTGTTGGTAATAACCAACAACATTTATACGATCTACAAGACATACAACAGCTTGTGAATTGCCCATATATATCTTTGTTTAAATGAATAAGTACAGAAAAACCCAACACGGTTAAATTCTTTTGTAGTTAGTCAAAGCATTCTAGCACAAGCTCGAATGATAATTTCTATGAAAAGGGAAATTTCAGAGCTGCTGCGCTATCCATAAAGATAACTTAATGTGAGCCCTGAGGACTTTTATTTAAAATAATGTCGGCACATGTTACAATTGTCTCAATTTCCGCCTGATATACCGTAGGTCATTCGCACATGGAAACAGATATTTTAATATTGGGTTTAAGGACTCACGCAGCAATATTTCTGAAATCCTCAGCCTCACACGTAGCCTTGAGCGCCCTAACTGGAAAGGTGACATAATATTTTGCCGAAACTCAGTTCATGGTTTATCATGTCATTCGGCATAGATTATAGTTCTCCTTAAGATATTGTACTCAGGATCGATGAATGCTTGTTGCCAACACAATGAACAGAGTTTCCAAGACCCATCCTGTAAGCAGCCACTGAAGCTGAGGATCTTATGAAGATATGCCAACATCTTGACACTGAATAGCTTAATAGCTTCTAAAATCAGCCGAGTATGTGATAGTCGCGACGTATGTGATAGTCGGTGTGATATTCAGGTATGTTCTATATTCCATGCGGAATAAAAGTGTTCGGAATTGTCATAGAATTGTTGTTATAAATAATAATTTGCAGCAACAAAACTTTGATAATTTCGAACATTTTCATTCCGCATGGTATACAGAATATACCCGTATAATTTCATAAATCCACGTGATAATTTTAGGGATCATACTTCATCCAGGTGCACCTAGCATAACTCTAGAGGCTTTTTGTATAAATAATTCTACATCGCTATTCCAAGTCAGCCTTCTGACATCCATAGAATGAGGATACTTGTATCCATTTAACGATACTATACTAAAATCAAGTTTTCTCCCAAGAGTGAAGTAGAGCCTGACGCCTGAGAGAACACAACCAGATTTTCGAGCATCCATAATCCAGTATCCAGTAAGTTCATTTCCACTTTCACTACGAACGTGAAGAAGTTCGTGTATCATCACCGACCAGGGTAGTGGGGATGGAGGATACCCTTTCACAACTACATATAATACATTTACATTCATTTTTTTTAATTCAAGTTGATATAAAAATCCCGGGATTTTCGGGATTGGGATTTCGGGATTGGCATCCCTAATGCATATACCAGAGCATTTACCGACTATTGCGAATTGTTAAGTAGCTCTGTGGCAACGTCGTACAACTGTATTAACTAGATAAATTGGTATCAAAATGTGGCAACTTCAAATGACTAAACTTGACTAAAAAAGTTATAGCTGGAACGAACTTGCTTATAACTTATCGCATCCTTTAACATTAAAGTAAATTTGTTATAATGAAAAACTGTTTATCCGTAAGGTGAAATCCCAACTTTCACTAAAGCCAAGTTGTAATAATGACTCTAAGAGATTTACAAAATTTACATGGTGATAAACTCCGCTTATACTGCAACTTTTTGTACACAATATTTTTATTTTCAAAGTTTCCGACATGTCCAAAGTTTGATATTTATTAAGATATGTTTTGCAAAATGCTATATTGTACAGTGGAAGGTGCGCTTGTATGCAAGCTTTCAGTTATGTTTCTAGCAAAATTTTTTTTTCCAAATCCATTTTCGTTTAAGTTAATTCTGGTTGTGGCCTCGTGCATTCAATATTGTTTTGTAAACTTTGCTTTAATCAGAACTAAAATAATTTATTTTTATACGTTTTTTTATAAAGTTTATATCAGTTCTATAGAATTTTTTTCAAAGAAGAATTAATCATTTGTTTAGGATCTACCTCTCTCGTCCTCTTCCTCCATTCATCACTCTCCCTAAGACTCCACTACATGTATTTATGAATTCAACAATTCGTGTAATTAGTAAAAGCCAAGATAAGATAAAGAATTAAAACTTAATATTTTTCAGCTGTGGCTTGAGTTGATTAAACAATTTAACTATTCATTAATTAGAAATCATTAAAGTTAAAAAGATGGGTAAAATGTAAAGCGAGGCTGAAAGCGGGTTGATAATCAGAAAAGAAAAAATGTTATTCAGTCGCCCCCCGTTATCACTTGAGCTAATTGTATTACGAAGCACTTTTTGGCACAGGAAAAATTTTATTAGATGAAGGGAAGAGAAAGCATTCGAGAACACATACGAGTTAAAGTTTAGGGAGATGGATCTTTACCACAGAACGCTTATGAGCATTGTGGCGCAGTATCAAATGTTAGTTTTCCCGGTTCTGTAAAATATTTTAAGCCTTGTAAAATTACTAATTTTGTAACTTTTTAGGGTTGCATACACCAAAAATTAAAAGGAGCCCTATTGGTTCCCTACACTGAAAGTGTAAGGGAACCGTATTGTTTTCGTTCCGCTGTCTGTCTGTCTCTCTGTCACATGCTGTTTTCTCGGGAACCGTAACAGCACAACCTAAATTAGAGCGTCAGGCGTAGCGTAAGCAACAGGGTACGTATTTACAGTACATTTTACCTAAAAATTTTTACTTGGAATGTACTACTGTAAATACGTACCCTGTTGCTTACGCTACGCTTGACGCTCTAATTTCGCTTGGGATCTAAGAGCTACGGTGCTGAAATTTTCACAGAATATGTAGAACTTTGGCAGTTAACACAACAAATATATGACAGTTAAAAACTAAAGGGTGCTCTAAGGCGAGCAACGAAAAATGTTGAAATACTAGTGTAATATGCAGACACTTATATATAGACACTTTAAAATTTCAAACTGCGTGTTAATAAGTGTAGTCTGTAGAATGGTCTACACCAATTAACACCGATATTTAAAACAATAAAACTTAAAGGATGTTCCATCAGTTAATGTAATTTTACCATGTAATTAAACAATCTGATGTATCTTTGATAACAACAAATATATGACAGTTAAAAATTAAAGGGTGTTCTAAGGCGAGCAACGAAAAATGTTGAAATACTAATGTAATGTTTCCCGGGAACCGTAAGAGCTACGGACCTGAAATTTTCACAGAATATGTAAAACTTTGGCCGCTACAACAAAGCGAGAAACGAAAAATGTTGAAATACGAATGTAATATGCAGACACTTATATATAGACACTTTAAATTTTCAAAGTTAGTGTTAATTGGTGTAGTCTGTAGAATAGACTACACCAATTAACGCCGATATTTAAAACAATAAAAATGAAAGGGTATTCTATCAGCTAATGTAATTTTGACTATGTAGTTTACACAATTTGCTATATCTTAGAAACCGTAAGAGGTAAAATCTCTAAATTTTAAAAAACGCTAAAACTAAATAAATCCATAACTAAAAAAATTCCAAAACGGAAAAGAACGCTAAAATGAAAAAAGCGTTTAGAGAAAAAAAGCATCAAAATAAATTTACCACTAAAACGCAAAATATCACCAAAACTAAAACGATCGCCAAAAAACTAAAAAAAAAAATGATAAAACCCGAAAAAAGCACTACAACATGAAAAATCGCTAAAACTAAATATATCATCAAAAAACGATACAATCGCCATAAATGAAAAAAATCACCAAGAGAAAAAAAGCGCAAAAACCAAAAAAAAGCGCTAAAACTAAAAACCTCGCCAAAAACAAAAAAACGACAAAACGAAAATATGTCAAAAAAGCGCTAAAACTAAAAAAATCACAAAAAACCAAAAAAAAATATCCAAAACCAAATAAAGGGCCAAAACTGACAAAAGCGTAACAGCTAAAATAAATCGCTTAAGCTAAAAATATCGTCAAAAAGCGATAAAAAGGTTAAAACGAAAAAAACCAAAAAAACGCCAAAACTAAAAAAATCGGTTTAAAAAATTTTGAAAAAGCAAAAATCGCCAAAAAAAACGACAAAAATCGCCACAACCAAAAAAATAGCACAACCAAAAAAATCGCTAAAACTAAAAAAAATCATTAAAAATCGAAAATAATGTCTAAAACTGAAAAAAGCGCCAAACCTGAAAAATATCGCCACAACTAAAATAAATCGCTACAACTAAAAATATCGTCAAAAAGTGAAAAAACGCCAAAAACCAAAAAATTCCCAAAACTTTAAAAAATCGGAAAAAAACAAGCAAAAAATTGCAAAAAACGAAAAGTAGCCAGAACAAAAAATTACGAAAATTAAAAAAGCGTTAAAAACGAAACATCGCCAAAAACAACGAAAAATACTTAAAAATTAAAAAACTAAAATTAAACAAAAAAGCACAACGAAAAAAATGCCTAAATGAAAAAAGGGGCAAAAACGAACAGCGATATACATATGTGTATTCGGACAGAACCCTTCGTGTGCTAAATACTAAAAATTTATAAAAGTTTGAAATTAAATAAAAACGACAAAATAAAAAAACCCAAAATTAGAAAATGGTCAAAACGAAAAAAATCGCCAAAATGAAAAAAGCGCTGAAACGAAAAAAGCACCTGAAAAAATTACATAACTTAAAAATCATTAAAAAAAATTAACAAATTCGTTTAAACAAAAAAAAATGAAAAATTGCTAAAATTAAAAAGACCCTAGAACAAACAAAAGTCGCTAAAACGAAAAAATGGATATTCATATGTACATTGTATATGGTGCGGAGCCCATCGTGTGCGAGTCAAAGTCACAATTTGCTGAATTTATTTTATTGTGAAAATGGCCGAAATGCAAGAGAACTTAATATGCCTGCAATTAATATAGTACGGCACAGAATCTGTATGACAAATACATATGAATCGCATTTTTATGTGTTATTTTTTTTCTTCAGTATCATTGCTGTTTTTAAAAACTTCTTAAAGGAGCAAAGACACAAAGCATTCGTTTGTACATTAAACTTATTAAAAACGTAAGCACGTAAGCATGCAGCTTGCAGGCGGTGTGATGTATTTGAGGTATGTATGACCATCACCAATAACAAACACGCGGCCCGCTTTGTGTTTTTTTGTCCTTGTTTTCTTGGCTTTGTTTCTTTTTTTTTCGAGAATATTTGGTTTTTTCGCGCTTTGACTTGTTATAAATACATCACCGAAAAGAAAACACAATAAGAACAAACAAATAACAAAACAAAACAAAAACAATAAGAGAGGGTCCAATCAATTTTTCGGTTAATGAGTAGGTATGCTTTTGTAATTAAATATTTATAGCAAATGATTTCGTATGAAAGAAACAACATATAAATTATACATAATGTGTAAAATTTGATAAATTATTGAGAGTACAAATAAGACTCTGTCTTTTTTTTCTTTATATGTACAAAAAAAATTTAAGGGAATTTTTGAATAATTTATTCACGGAATACCTAGTCCTTTCTTGCCCACTAACTTTTCTTATTTTTTGGCAGCAATTAATGCCGTGTCGTTTCATTCTCGAAAAATACAACTACAGAAATAAATAAATTCACTAAACTAAATATACATATTTCATAAAGATCCTTGACAAATTTTTTTTATTTACATTGTACAATAACACTAAAATAACAATATTCAAATGATTGATTGCGGTAGAGGGGGCCAGGGCGTTAGAAACTGCACGTCTCGCCATTAATTTAGGGGACTTAAAGTTCCTCCTCCGTTATTATACTTTTTATAGTCAGTCGGCATAGGAAATGTTGTAATTCTTGCATTTTAGGTAATACTAGATGTGTCCGCCCTCTTCGCGCGCTTAAAGATCGCTTTATGACTATCAGCTGTCTGTAATATATAATAAATAATGTTCTTTACATATTGTCTAAAGTTCCCATTATGCAAAATAAGCAGTGCTGCCAACGTAAAAAAAAACAAAAACATATTTCTAATTTCCAACAACAGGGTATATTTTTGTTATTTCTATTTTAACTTAGAAATGAAATATTTCATCGTGGTAAAAAGTACCCTAAGTTTGAATCAGGACTCTTAAGTACCTCCATAACAAATTTCATGAAAATGCATTCAGTGGTTTTTGCGTGAAGCGTGTTCGGACGGACAGACAGACAAAAATTCCAAAACTTTTTGTTTTGTTCTCTACATCGATTACTGTTTACGCCACCATACAAATTTTAAATGTACAGACACGCCCCTTTTACAGTTTTATTATATGTACTAAGAAATTTTATGTAAAACACTACGAGGAACATTTTTATGGAACACTCTAACTAGGGGTTGAATTTCGCATATTTGTACTTTTTTGTACTGTTTTTTCAGTCGATTTTTACGTGTATAAAATCATCTCTTATTTTATGATCTTTCTCTTATTTTATGATCTTTAATTTATCAACATCTAATTCAAAGATATTCGGTGACGCCAGGCGACTGTTACGGACTTTTATCCGTAGCTTTTATCAGAACAAAGCTACAGAAGAAGCTTTGATGCATAGCCAAAGCTACGTAGTTTTCTTTTAGCAGATTTTCTGACTCAAAAATTGGATCCAACTTTAATTGTGGGAGAATAAATAATTTCAAATTAAAGAAATTGTATTGGCTAGTTATTATATAGAAATTTTGTTTAAAGGATTGATCAATAGCCATTCATTTCCGTTTTCAACCCATGTTTTAAGAAAATCTATACTAATATTATAAAGAGGAAAAGTTTATATGTTTGTATTTTTGTAAGAGGTAATCTCCGGAACCACCGTTTCGATTTAAAAATTTTTTCAACAAAATGTAGAATGGAACCTCTAAACGGACATAGGGTACATAGGGTTTCGTTAAACTCCTTAGGATAGGGTCGAGGGCGGTAAGCTTCCCATACCCAGAATATATTTGTTATCGTTTTTGCAGAAATCTATTAAAGCGAATGTTTTACGGTTCCGCACTCAAAAGAAAAACAAGCCCCTATTAACGTGAGTACGCTGTTCGCCCTGCAGTCTTTCTGTATGCCCTCCAGGCCGTCCGTCCACCGGTCCGTCCCCTGTATGAATGCAAAAGTAACTTTTTTTGCTTTTGTTCCGCTTTATCTGCCAAACGGCTACCTGATTTTGATGAAATGAATAGCCTGCAAGGTTAACCGTATATAATACTAGCCCCACCCAGTGTGCTTCGCTACCGCATTGTTGTGTAGATATAAGAAAATTAATAATTACCTTGTATGAGGCGACCCTAAAGCGAGTCGGCCTTCATACAGAAAAAAAAGTTGTGCCGGTTACAGAATGAAAGAAATGTCAATGAAGTTTCTAAAACAGGAATAACTAATTTGCCACTCCCCAAAAAACTGCACTTTTTGTTTTTGATATACAGCGCAGCCATTTAAAGTCCGATCTGATTATATGACATATCTTTGTTCATGGCTTGAATATAGCTTCATATTTTCTTCTGGTGACTTTGTAATCCGACATCTAATTTTGGCACCATTTATGCCATCTCGGATCTTTCCCCCATAATTTCCAATTATTTGCATGTAAAATGAAAGTCGATTTAAAGTTAAGTATGTCTAGCTTTTAGTATACTCCATTTTTTGCCACGCCCCCAAAATGATGTCTTTTTTCTTTTTCATATACTAATTCCTTTAGACTGGACAAATCCTAATAAAAAACAAACAAATTTCCACCAGTTGAGTAAGTTTGTGTTATCTTCGTGCAGCTAATTTACATACTATGATTTGGTCCGATGGTTGATACGTTGGATTTCAAACCCGAACGAGCTTTGTTCGATCTCAGTAGAAGTGAACATAACAAACATTGAGTAAAAATATAAATTTAATAAATAATAATTAAAGATACGAAATAATAAGCCTCTTAACATTTAAAAATAAAGCAAAAATCTATTATTTTTACGGAACTTGGGGTTGACTATTTAACAGTGAAAATAGCAGAAACAAGGAAACCTCTTTTATTTTTACGGAAGCTGCTATTAGTTCTTTTGACAGTGAAATTGATCCAAACAAATAAGGAATCATTAATTTTTTATGGTTTAAGTCTGTTAACTTTTCAACATTTAAAGTTGAATAAACTCTATGTTAAGCGTAAATGAAAAATAAGTAGGCCGGGTTTTAATTGAGTTTTAATTTATTTTATATTGCAATTTCAGCTAATTTTAAGTACGGAATATGTTGAGTGTAGGAATATTAATATGTAATTACATTGAATGGATGGGGGTGCCCGTTTCCCCTCCTACACCGGCAATATTTTTCTAAAAATTGCACGTTATTCTAAGAATAGGGCTCATAAAATCTAATAAGATTCACTCTCATAGTTGTACAGATATATGGGGGTACCCGTTTCCTCGTCCTATACCGGCAATATTTTGCTGGAAATTGCACGTTATTCTAGGAAAAACACACTCCGAATTCAGAAAGCCTCACTCTTATAGTTGTACAGATTGCGAAAATTAATAGTTACATCCTAAAGGGGTATCCGTTTCCCCCTCCCACACCTCCAAAATTTTGCTGAAAATTGCACGTTATTCTAAGAATAACACACATCGAATTTAGAAATCCTCACTCTTATAGTTGTACAGATAATATAAGATTAATAATTACCCGTTTGCCCCATTCTATACCACTAATATTTTGCTGGAAATACGACGTTATTGTAAGAATAACACACATCGAATGTAGAAAGACTCACTCTTAGGCCCACATTCACTGTCATTAGTTAGCTAATGACAATAGTTTAGCCAATGATATCTTATTCGCACTTCTTTGTTTACCATTAGTGAAACCGTCAAACGCCATTGGTTAACAATTAGTTAGATGCTTTGGAACATGGTGCAATAAGTACACAGAAAAAAATAAGTTTCGTTTTTGATAAAAAAAATCCCGGTATTCAATAATTTTTTTTTCAAATTTCCTGTGATAAAGAATTCCCCTATATTGATAACAAAATTATTTCAAAATAAAAATATATATATAAATTAAAAAAATAACCGGCATGGAAAAGAAATACTTACAACGAAATATTTTATTATGTTAAAGATAAATGTTATTGAAATTCATATTTTTTTTTAATAACATGGTCTTATTGAATATAATTCTTGTCTATTTTTTTCTGTGTATGCAGGTGGCAGTATAACGTCAGCTGATTATATTTTGTGTGCTTAAAAATTTTTTAATTGCCGCCGTAAGATGTGTAATGTTCTTTATTTCTTTATTTTTGCTTGTTTATTTATATTTGATAGGGCTACCATTCTTTACCCATATTACAAATTTTAGTTAAACAATACACTGTAAATATGAAGTTTTAGTTAAACAATAGTTATCATTTTAGTTTACTAATAATTAACTAATGACTGTAAATTTGGGCCTTATAGTTTTACAAATATGGGAAAATTAATAGTTACCTCATATATGGGGTACCCGTTTCCCCATCATATACCGCCAATATTCTGCTGCAAATTGTACACTAAGGCGGGTCGAAAAAAAAGTTGCACCTGTCAGCCCCCAGAATGAAAGATATGTCAATGGCATTGAGAAAAAAAAAGACTTTCAGTTTTTTGTATATAGTGCCGCCATTTGAAGTCCGATCTCATTATATCGCATGCCGCTCTTTATGGATTGACTGTGGCTCAATTTTTCCTCGGCTAGCTTCTTAGTGCGACATCAAATTCACATCCACTTATGCCATTTCGGATCCTTCCCTCTTAATATAAAATTCTTTGAACATGGCCAGAAAGCTCTTCTAAAGCTTTCTATATCTGGCTTTTAATATACAAACTTTTATGTCACGCCTTAAAATTACGCCTTGTTTTTCTTTTTTACATTCAAATTACTTTAGACTGGGTAGATTCCACCACAAAACTCAAAAATGTGCAGCAGTCACCGCCTAGAATAAAAGGTACATATATCAATGACTTTTCTAAAACTATAAAAAAAAAATGTTTTCCACGCCCCAAAATACAGCACTTTTAATATTTTATATATTGCGCCGCCATCAGTCCGACCTCATTATATCGCATATCTTTGTTTATGGCTTAAGAGTAGCTTAATTTTCGCTTCAGGTAACTTTTGAACCCGACGTCAAATTCTGGGTACCACTAATGTCATTTCATATCCTTCCCTCCTATAATCCATTTTTTGCACGTCCCAAAAAACCCCTTTTATATGTCGGGCAAAAAATTGGGAAGGTTCCGAAATGGCATAAGTGCCGCCCAAAATTTAATGTCGGATTCAAAAGTCAACAAAGGCAAAAAAGCAAAAAGGCAAAAGCTATATTCAAGCCATGAACAACGATATGCAATGTAATATATAAAAAATTAAAAGTGCTGCATTTTGGGGCATTGCAAAAAAAATGTTTACAGTTCTAGAAACTTCATTGATATTTCATTATAGGCCATGACTAGCTAAAATTTTTTTGTTTCTTCTTGAGATTTGTCCAGTCTGAAATAATTTGTGTGTGAAAAAGGAAATGAGGCGTGATTTTCGGGTGTGGCATGAAAGTGAGTATATTAAAGGCTAGACATAGTCATTTTAAGTCGAGTTAAGTCAAAATCGAGTTAAGGTCGTATTCTGGTCCGTCAATCTAATTTTCGAAAAACTTATCACGGCTTATTTTTTACTTTCTAGAACACCAACACAACAGATTTTTCATTAAATCGCTAATAGCTCCAAACACGATTTTAAGACTTAAGATGTTATGATAAAACAACACGGATACAATTGTGAAAATTGTTAAGGCTCTAGCTCTTCGCTGTATGGGTCTTTTTGCTACTTTCTTGAAATAGAGGCGATAAACAACAACAACAACTAAAAAATATATTTGCCATAAAATTCTTCCCCTCATACAAAGTAACTATTAATTTTCGTATATCTGCATAACTACAATAGTGAGGCTCTTTAAATTTAATGTAGGTAGCTCTTGGAATAAAGTGTAATTTCCTGCCCATTATTGGAGGTATAGTATGGGGATACGGATATTTGAAGAACCGCCAAAACGAGACTCTCTAAATATTTTGTAGGCCAAAAATATTGCATTTATTTAACTGTTTTCAGTTAAATTTTAGCAAAATCACAACTCCGCCCCTATCAATGTTTTTATTTTAAAGAGATCAGGCCAACACGCAGGAAGGCGTTTGTTCCTTATACACACTGGGATTTTTGGAAACAAAAAAAAATTTGCAATTGCACAAACTTTTCATCAATGCAACAATTCATACGTACTACATGACAACAAGTAAATATGTGCATATGTACGTGGTGTGTGCACCGTTTGCTGCAGAAGTCTCTTTTCTTTCCTTTATTTTTTGTTTTGCACAAAAAACATCAAGACAATGGATGGATGGCTGGTTGGTTGGTTAATAATGAAATGTGTTGTTACATTGTTTAGCTTTTTTGTCCTTTAAGAGGTATTTTTTCTTAAAGATCTTGTACAATTTAAATGCGTCCTTTTTTAAAACACCATTTATAAGCTGTTTAGAAGCTTCTAGTTAAAGGTTCATATGAAAATAAATAAATGTAAGATTGTTTAATACGCTTTTAATGCTGATGATCATAACCAACAGACAAAGAAATATAATAAAAAAAATTTAATCTAAAAAACTGAAAACTCATCAAGTTTATATTTTTGCCGAAAAAGGCAGGGTGACAACGAACAAGCGCTGCCGGAACCTATTATGAGAGTCGAAGCTATAACCCCGAAACTGTAAAAGGAGCATATTTTTTCCACTAGTCTACCGGATTATATAAGTTTAACCAATTGTGAATAAGTACGAAATTATCCTTTAAGCACATTTTAATTTTTTGACTTATTTCTGCCGCTCAAGTTGAATTTTGAGCTGTGCAGTGTTTGACTACCTATAGCAGAGCTTCATGGAAGGGGCAAAGTTACCCATACAGCGATGAGTTGGAAGATTTAAATATTCTACAAAAATGTGTTTTACGTAAAGGAGCTGACCATATCGTAAGCCTTAAATATAAGATTACAAGATTTTATATTCCCTATAGATTTTTTTTAAATTAAAAAAAATCGAAAAACTATGTAGTTGCTATGGAAAGCCATCGGACCGGGCTTAAAAGTTGAAGGGTGCATAGAAGCTTAAAATTAAAAATTTTCCAAAAATTAACGATACATTCATTTTCAAAAACCCGATTTAAAATTTTAAACCCAAAATGTTAACCAAAATCTATTTTTTTATTTATTTATTATTTAATGATATTCAGAAATTTAATTGTCCTTTAAATAATATCTAAGAAGTTTTTATTCAAGCTTGAGGTCTTTTTTATAAAAATTAACTATTCAATAATTATTTCTCCTGAAGAAGACACCCAAAGGCGTGTCGAAATATCGATTATATAAATAAATATTGCTAATTTTTATAAAAAAAAGACCTCAAGCTTGAATAAAAACTTCTTAGATATTTATTATTTATTTAATTTTTTTTTGTAAAAAGCATCTATAAACAAAAACTAAAGAATAAACTAATTGGACCATTTTTAAGAAAGTTATGAGCAATAAATTAAGTAAAGTGCGACGTTGGCTCGCAGACGAAGGGTTTCGTATGAATACACCTGTGTATATCCCTTTTCGTTTGTGCCCCTTTTTTCATTTTGACTGTTCGTTGTGCTTTTTTGTTTAATTTATTTTATTTTTATTTTTTAAGTTTTTTTCGTTGTTTTGGCTTGTTTGGTTTTGGCGATTTTTCGTTTATTGCAATTTTTTCTTCTTTACCTATTTGTTTAGTTCTGGCGATTTCTTGGTGTTGGCGTTTTTTTAAACGTTTTTTTTTCATTTTTTACGATATTTTTAGTTTTAGCTATTTATTTCAGTTGTGGAGATTTTTTTCAGTGTTTTCAGTTTTACAATTTTTTTTTGCTGTGACACTTTTTTCGTTCTGGCGATTTTTTTTCGTTTTTCGGGAATTTTTCGATTTATGCATTTTTTTTTTGGTTTTTTCTGCTGATTTTTTGCGTTTCTTTTTGTTTTGGTGTTTTTTTTAACGTTTTTTTCGCTTTTTTAAGATATTTTTAATTTTAGCAATTTAATTTAGATTTTGCGCCTTTTTCATTTTTGGCGCTTTTTTCGGTTTTGGGGATTTTTTCAGTTTTTTGTGATTTTTTTAGTTTTAGCGATTTTTTTTTGTTTTGACACTTTTTTCGTTTTGGCGATTTTTTTTTTTGGTATTTGAAAATTTTTTTTAGTTTTGGCGAATTTTTGGTGTTGGCGCGTTTTTTCGTGTTGGCGATTATTTTTCCATTTTTGGCAATTTTTTTAGTTTTTTTTTTATGATACTTTTAGATTTAGCGATTTTTTTATGTTGTAGTGCTTGTTTTTAATTTTGACGACTTCTTTCGGTTTTTAGTTTTTTGGCGATCTTTTTAGTTTGGTGATTTTTTGCGTTTTAGCTTTTTTTAATTTGGTACTTTTTTCGTTTAAGCGTTTTTTTTCGTTTGACAATTTTTCGATTTGAGATTTTTTTAATTTTGGAATTTTTTAGTTTTAGCGTTTTTTCAAATTTCAAGAGATTGCCTCTTACGGTTTTCAGGGTACAACAAATTGTCTAATTTACATAGTCAAAGTTACATTACATTAATAAGATACATTAATTAAGTTACATTAATTTTTACTGTTTTAAATATCAGTGTTAACTGGTGTAGTCTGCAGACTACACCAATTAACACTAACTTTGAAAATTTAAAGTGTCTATATACATATAAGGGCTAATAACTTTCTTATTTTTATCAGAATTGTGATTGCATCCATCACGTGATCGTCGCAAAATTATCTTTGAAATACAACCCGAAAAAATAGCCTCCCTGTTCTGTAAATCGAGTCGATTTGAAAACGCTCGATTTAGAGATATTAAATCCACTAATAGCAAACTTTTTTCAGATTTTTTTTTCAGCTTCATATATTTTAGAGCTCAAAGTATCATATCTGAAATTAATTTACTATAAAAGATTTAAAATACATCAATGGGAGCAGTATTTATATTTGGAAAACGAAAAGTTTACTCGGATTCGGTTTACAGAACAGGGTCGTATATTTCGTATATTTTTTCATCTTAATGGAGCAATTTAAAATTATAGTTTTTGGCAGAAGGTCTAAAAATATACTTTTTTAAACTTTTAATGCCTGTAACACTATACATTTTTTATACGATCGGCACAATTAGTGTATTGAATAAAAAATAGAGAGACATCTACACAACAGTGTGCAATTTATTTTATTCAGATGAGACGCTCTCGGAATTTTTGCCAATAAATGAAAAAACTTGAAAAATTTTTTTATCGCGAATATCACTTTCATGTTCAGCAACCTCAAATTATCTTTAAAATGTTTTTTTTTTGCAAGATATGACAAGGACTTAAGGTACGTTCACACTTGGGAAATATTTGCCTAAAAAAACGTGACCAACAGACAAGTTAAAATTGTGTTTCCTTTAATTGCAATATTTGGGTTCGCATTTATTAATAATAACATAAAATAGCTTTCTGCAGCATAATTAACTTTATTTTGTGGTATAAAAACCAAGTTAAATCACACTAACCCTTAGCACAACTAGTGCTTACGTTTTTTTGGGCAAATTTTTGCAAATGTAAACGTACCTTTAGAAGTTCGAAAATTTGTTTCATTTTTCATCTTAAGTTTGTCTGAAATCTATAAAGAATATATAATGTTGCGTCATGTGATGTTTCACATATTGATCGATTTGATCTCATATTCTAAATCTTGATACTGCGGTAGAGTGCTAAAAGTAGGTCCCAATATTTTTTTCATTATTTTTCCCATGTTTCTAAAAATAAAATGCAACCTTTTTTTGCTATTCGAAATTGAAATTCGCAATAAAAATCTGACGCTCCACCCTAACGGACAGCGTAGCGAAAATAATAGTGTTCCTTCAAACTTTTGGTGTACGGAACACTAAAAAACTAAACAAAATATTTTTTTGAGAATTTATTACTTTTTGAACGAGTAATGAAAAATATCTCAAAACTTACCAGGAAAGGCTCTTTTGAGGGATACTAAAAAAATATTGCAAAATTGGCAATATTGAAAAAAAAATTCAAGCCGTCCGATTTGGCGTAGAAGCCCCATATGTAAGTGAGAAATCAGCCCTTGAAAACATTTTAAATTTAACTTAATTTTGGCATTACAGTTGAGCTTTGAGCTTTCTTTAGTATCCTTAAAGACTGATTGCACACTATTATACAAATATTTTTGTAGAACATTTCAGCCTGCTATATCGCAGTCCAAGGTGGGTGTTTACCTTTTTTCAAGATAGGTTTTTTTTTTTTTTTTTTTTTTTTAAAGAGAAGTAACACAATCAGGCAATTAATGCCTATCAGTTAATTAATTAATCTGTTACCTTCTTTGGGAAAGGGATAGTGTAGAGAGAACAGGTGGTGAAGTGGGAGAGAGGTAGAAAGCTTAATTCATTTACAACCCTGCTATTTCGAGTTTTATATAGAGCAGTGTAGGAAGGCCCTCTGGTGTCAAGTAGAGGCATCTAGTTGTTTAAGCTGTGTAGCGATTTTATTAATTCTTTTACTTCGCCGACGGTTATGCTACAATACCGACGAAGGAGGGTGCTGTGAAGTGCATTAAGATATGTTAGTATTACTCGCCGCCGGTACTGCCAAAGTGATCAGTGCTATGCCTTCATCACTTTAACAGTCCAACAACAACCAGCACAATAACACACTAATGCAAATGAGAAAAATGCATGATGTTCTTGGCTTGCCTGTAACTAGTCTCGAACTCAAGACTTCAGGGTTTGTAGTCAAACGCGCTAACTACTCAGCCAACAGCACCCTCAAAAAGACCCATACAGCGAAGGTTAGTTAGTGTTATAGGTTGCACAAAAATGTTACTGATCGTTTTTTACATAAAAAAAACCTTGTTACATCATATACGTAACTGAAATATAAAGATTACAAGATTTCCTAAGCCCTATTCACTATAACAATGTGCAAAAGCGGAGAATTTTAATTACCCCTAAAACTAAGGAAAGGCGCAAACGTTCAAAATACCGATAAACCTATATTTTCGTTGGTCGCTAGAACCGTATTATCTTGAAAAATATAAATATTTTGTTGTACAGTGTGGTTCAAAGTCTTATTGTAATGAACTATGCTTTAGACTGTTTTTTAAAAAAAAGTTTTTGTTCATCAAATAAATACTTGTCTTAATTAATTTCTTAATTTAAATTGGAATTGGAAGCAAAAACTATTTACTATGAATTTTTCTAGCATTAAAATTAAAAAAAAATTTAAAACTTTATAATATTATCGTTCGTTTTTTTTTTTGCTATTCAATGAGAAACGGAAATGTTTAAATATTTAAGGGTGTTATGAGCGGAAGGACAAGTTTAAAATACCGGCACCCTTTCATGGACAATAAGCAAAAAAAAAGAGAAAAAAATAATAAAAAAAAACAAACAAAAAACAAACAAACTTACGAATCATTAAGTTGTGTTCAGCGGTACAGAATAAATTCTGTACATCCTTTGCGATCAGTAACTACAATCTTTGTTTTATTCAATAACAATAGACAATACCGAAAAAAGTGATAAACGCAGAAAAAAAGTCTATATGAAAAATAAAACAATCGAAGTAAATTAAAATAAAAAATGAAAAAAATTACCAAAATCAAAATGCTCAACAAAAGAATTCTGCGAAAAAGGTTTTGAAGGTAGCAACAGCATAGAGCACACCGACATTTAAACGTTACTCGAACAACATCTCAACAAGCTCTACGTAGTATGTTATTGTTATGAGGCACATACAACCACCAGCAACAGCAAAAGCACCCATAAGAGCTTAAGAATAAAACAAAAGCTAAACTAAGCAGAATTGGTCTGAACTGAAAAGAACCGAATCGAATAGCACTGAACGAACCGAAAGACAAAAATCCGCAAAATAAAACAAACAAAAAAACAACTGAAACATTGCTTACTTCTTAACAGATTACTTTTGTTAGTGATTGATTTACAATGTTGGTACTTTATTCGCAAAATCATATATACGAGGGCGGTTCCAAGATTATGTTTTTCTTAACAAACACAGCCCGCGAAGCTATTAGCTTGTCTGCAGAAAACACCTAGGGTCTATGGCGGGAATTGAACCCGCGACCTATGGACTGACAGGCTAGCATCGCTACCACTCAGCCACAGGGGTACCTAAAGCAGTCACAATGTACTGATATCACAAAAAGTTTAAGAAGCAAGTTCAGTCTAACTACCTTAAAAAAATTTTTTCTTGTGTGTGGTGTTTGACAGTTCACGGTGAATCCGCCTTGAAAGCAACTGAGCGACCTAGTTCAATAAAGTGAGCTCACTCCAAAGAGCCGATAAGCACAATTCTACTAAAAATTAAAGGGTATTCTATCAGCTAATGTAATTTTGACTATGTAAATTTGACAAATAGCTGTATGTTGGAAACCGTAAGAGGAAAGACCTTGAAATGTTCACACCTAGTGCAGCATTTTAAAGGCAACAACAGCGAACGCCAAAAAAACTAACTAAAAATGTAAGGGTATTCTGTCAGGTTGTGTAATTTTGAAATTAAAATGTATCTTCTCAACCATAATAATTAAACATTTAAAACAAACATAATTAATGGCTCAATTAATTATTATTGGGAATCACATTAAGTTATGCAAGGAACATGTTGCAAAGTAAATCGCCAAAACGAAAAAAAATCCTCAAACCAAAAAAATATCGTCAATGCAAACAATAAAAACGCTAAAACTAAGAAGACCCAAAATTAAAAAATCACAAAAAAAATCACTAAAATGGAATAAGCGTTTAAAGGAAAAAAAACACCAAAAATATAGGAATCGTTATATTGCAAAACCAAAAAAATCGACAAAACCAAAAAAATCGCCAAAAAACATTAATTATCGCTAAAAACGAAAAAAATCGTAAAAAATTCAAAAATCGAAACAAGAACAAACAAAATATCGCCAAAACTAAAAAAATTTCCCAAAGAAGAAGAGCAACAAAACTAAAAATATCGTCAAAAATCGACAAAACTAACAAAAATCGACAAAAAAAAGTCGCCAAACTAAAAATGTCGGCAAAAACCGGCAAAAATACAAAACGAAAAAAAAATTTCAAAGCACAAAAAAAATCGTCAAAAACGAAAAAAAAATCGCGAAATCAAAACATAAAAAACGCCAAAACTAACTAACAAAACGAAAATTAAAAAAAATCTACAAAATAAAAAATGGCTAAAACGAAAAAAAAAGCTACAAAACTAAAAACAAATGCCGAAAACAAAAAAAGTTCGCCAAACGAAAAAAACTAAAACGCAAAATCACGCTAAAATTAAGAAGTACAAAAAAAAATAAAACTCGCCAAAACAAAAAAAGAAGTTATACACGCATATATGTATTAGAGCGACTCAACTTGTATGGAAGAGAAAAAAGTGATTTTCGTTTTCAAACCCTGGATGCTGTGAGATAAATTTAAGTTTTCAAATATTAATTTTTTAGTTGAATACATATATGAAATGATAAAAATAGTTACTAACAGAACAAATTAAATTAAACTGGTTTAAGGCTTTAAGCGAGTTTCCAAAACTATGCCATTTACATTTTTGTCAATTATTAGGTTTATGGTTGACAATATTTTATGAGTTCATAGAATGTTATGTTAACTCAATATGAAAATATATTTTCTTTTTTTAATATTGCCAGTCAAATGTGAAAAAACTGGGTTGTGAACAAGATAAATTCACAAAAACTGATTGTAACAACTGGTTTATCTGATATACAGGTTACAAACTAGTTTATGATTTTTATGAGAAAACACGTTATAAACAAGAAAATAAACCTGTTTATCAACATAAACCACTTATAACATGTTTATGGCGTAGATGTAAATGTACTATAAACTAGAAATTAAAAATTTGATCAAAATGTGAAAAATACAATTTGTATAAAGTTTGCATGATTCCATTTTGTTTGAAATGGTCAAAGCCGTAGACAGTGAAAATTGTGATAGCCATGTAGCCAGTATGAAGCCTGGATTAATGAATTTATCGCGTTGGTTGACGACAGCATCAAGAATTTTAAGACTCTATGTTACTCAAACCGCCCCCTCAGAAGAATTAACAAAGTTGGCATTTTTCGTTATGAAAGTTTATGCTCCGTTTTGGTTTCTCGTAAAAAGTCAGCCTCATGCCATTCACGGAAGCCGCAACTTACTAAAATATATAAAATAAACGGATTTTTTGCACATCCAGAACACATCTTACTCTCAATGGCAACAGACAAGGAAAAAGAAGTGCGCTCGGAGGCATTAAAAATCATTCTCGAAGCACGCGATAGTGATATTGATGATATTCGACCATTCAATATTCCAAATATATTGTCCGAGTGCGAGGCCTTACAAGATATGATAAATTGGAATGAAATTGGTCGCATTACTGAACCACCTTGTATACAATTTTATTCCCATCAGTATTTCAATTTATCTCACAGCATCCAGAGTTTGAAAACGGATCTTTTCCTTATCGCCAGGTTACTATAATTGAAAAATGAAAAATGTTGATACCCATATTGCCTATATTTGAAAATAGATAAAATATATCGCGATTTTCGCGGTTTATGTGAATAATTACAAAACAAATTAATTAACATTATTTAAAAAAAGATTCAATTTGAAAAGCAGAACACTATTTGTATGAAAATCCAAAACGAAAATATGTATTTAGTTAAATATTTCAATTAGTAGGTCGCAAGTGATCAAGTTTTATATACCATTGCCTGCTGCTTCAAAAACTCTTTTCGATGATACCAAATTTTATTTATGTCGTCTTAAGGGCAATATACACAGTCAACATGCTTGACAAGCGTGGTAACAGTATGTGTGAAATTTCGTTAGTATTAGTGACACCGATGCCGCTTGATGGAAAATCTACTTGGTTTTGATTTTTCGTCAAGCACACGTACACGAATCTGACATCAAGCTGATTGATTGTGTATTATGCCCTTTAGAGCAAAGTACAAAAAAATTCGAAAAACTGAAAAAATACCTTTTTTAAAAATGGTCCAGCTCACGGATGGTCAACGCTAGAACAAAAATATTTTGGGAATCATCATAAAACATATCAAGCTTTATTTTCAGAGGGGTAACAAAATCATTTTTTTTTTTGAGTCGCTCTAATATGTATATGTATATGTATATGGTATTCGTACGGAATCCTTCGTGGGCGAATCAAAGTCGCACTTTACTGAATTTATTTTCTTAGTTTTTATCAGTGCCTCTATTCTGGGTCTGTGGCTCATCTTGACTTTCATCTATCAAACCATGTACATACTTCTTTCATAAACATTTTTCTTAGACCTAAAATAAATTTAAGATAGAGGGTAAAAGTTACAACTACCTCAGTAGTTAAAGGTTATACATTCTACAGCTACAGCCCTCGTATAGCTAAACTACATAACACACATCCATACAATAAAACAGAGAAAATTCTTCGTATAAAAGAAGGGGTCATATGCGTTTCGCAAGGCACAGCAAAAACTGGTCAAATTATTTTTTTTTTGCTGCTTATTTATATGCATATCAATACACACAACAACAGCAATAGCATTTACTGAGAAATAAATTCAGTAAAGTGCGACTTTGGCACACGAAGGGTTCCGTACGATTGCACATACATATGTGCATCCTTTTTCGTGTTTCGATTTACTTTTTTTTTAATTTTATATTTTTTTTTTGTTTGTTGTTTTGGCGATTATTTTTTTTTTCGTTTTTTTAAATTATTTTTTTTGTTTTCTTAAATTTTTATTTTTTTTATTTTTTTAGTTTGGCGAATTTTGGTTTTTTTTTTGTTTTAAAATTTTTTTCGCTTCTTAACGATGATGTTTTTAGTTTTACCGATTTATTTATTTTTTTGCGATTTTTTGTTAAGGTCATGTGATTTCTTTGTTTTGTGGATTTTTTCTGTTTTTGTTGATTTTTTAGTTTTAGAGATTTTTTTTGTTTTGGTACTTTTTTCGTATTGCCGATTTTTTCGTTTTGGTGATATTTTTTCCATTTCTGGCGATTTTTCGTTATTTGATGATATTTTTAGCCATTTTTTGGGGATTTAGTGTTTTTTTTTGTTTTGACGACTTTTTTCGGTTTTTAGATTTTTTTAAGTTTTTTGACAAGTTTTTTAGTTTTGGTAATCTATCGCGTTTTAACGTTTTTTTTTTTAATTTTGGTTCTTTTTTATCCTTTAAACGCTTTTTTCATTTTGGCGATTTAGCGTTTTTTTTTTTTGTTTGCCTCTTACTGTTTCCAATAAAATATCACTGTTAATTGGTGTAGTCTATTCTACAGACTACACCAATTCACACTAACTTTGAAAATTTAAAGTGTCTATATAGTGTTTGTATATTACATTGAAATACTACGTGTTGAAATACTACGTGTTTCATTGCTCGCTTTAGAACACCATATAATTTGTAGATGTTATATATTTGTTGTTGTGGCGGCCAAGGTTTTACATTTTCTGTGAAAATGTCAGCTCCGTAGCTCTTACAGCCTGTAACGAACAGACAGACAGACGGACAGCGTAGCGAAAACAATAGGGTTCCTTTACACTTTTGGTGTACGGAACCCTAAAAAGGAACACATGCTGCCGTCGTATCGTTGTTGTTGTTTGTGTTGCTTAATGTTGTTGGCTTTTATAAACCTCATAAAAGTATTGAATTAGAGCAAATCTATACATTTATATGTTATTTAGCGTGGAAGAGAGAAGCAGTGATATGGCAACTCGAGTTGTTCAAAGAGAGAGTAGAGAGGTAAATCGGTGTATATGTATGTTTAAAGATGTCCCCTTGTCAAAAATTTTAAATTAGCTTGAAAAAAAGTCATCAGTGTAGAGAATTCTTTCAATATTTATTATTATTCTGTTTAGATTTTTTCGAAAAAAAGTTTTTTCATAAGAGCGAATGAGTGATTTTGAACAACAATAAAAAATATAAAAGCAAAACCAATGACAATCTTCTATGTCTACTTTTTTATAAAAAAAAAAAAAGCTTTTCGCTGAAGAAAATGTTATTATTATTATTCTTTTTGGAGAATATTGCAAGTTAATATTTAATAGTAGTGTACGATTGGTATCAGCTAAAGAACTTTGTTTCAGCCGTTATTCACGTTTCCAGACTTTGTTTAGCTTAAATCGCCAGATACATCGGGAATGCTACAAATGGTTTTAACACCTTAATAGTGTGAAGTTTTATAATGGTTACGATTTTAGATTTATAAAAGTGGTCAATTCCACGCCCATACACAGTAAAATTTCTTTAATAACTATTTCAACTTAATAGATTCTTATGGAAATTCCTACAAGCACTGAGTTTTAGAGGAGGAAAACTATCGATAGTGCCACTATCGAAAATTTTCGATATTTTGAAAAGTTATATCGATATATCGATTCTGAACTATCAAAAGTTAAAAAACTTTCGATATATCGACGATACTATCGTCATACTATCAAAGTTTTATAGTTCTCAGAAAATCCACTAAATATATGTATGTAAAAATGCTAATGAAATAGGTTTTTAAACAAAACAAAACTTTATTTCGTAGTTGAATAAATAACAAAACTAAAATTCTTGTAACATTTCAATATAAGAAAAATGTATGAGTTCAGTGATTTTTAAGACCAATTTAACTAACTGATAATCGCTGAAAATAATGTCTTGCACAACAATAGTAGTAGATCATTTACAATCGATAGCGGCAAAATAATATCGACTGTTTTCAAATAATAATCGATTGCAGAATAAAAATATCGAGTCACAAAAAAATTTAAATATCGATACTATCGATAGTGCCATCGATAGTTTTCCACCTCTACTGAGGTTCTCTAACAATACAATTTTGTGATTTGGAAAGTGGGCAGTGCCAAGCCCATATATAATAAATGGGTTTTATCAACTACTTATGCTGAACCAATTCTCATGAGAACACGTATTGAGCTCATCTGATAATACAGTTTTAATTATAAAAGTGGATAGCGCCATACCCATACATAAATGCACTGAGCTCGTCTAAAACTATAATTTTGTAATTTGAAAAGTGGGAATAAGTTCTTATGAAACTTCGCACACGCAATAACACAATTTTGTGATTTAAAAATGGGTATACAGAAAAATTATATTACAATAATTTAATGAATGACACTCATTGACTTAGATTCCTTAATTTTTCGCAAAATTACGTTGGTTCAATGAAAATATTAATTGAAGTTCAATGCAAAACGGTTAATTGAAATAATTCCTTGTTGTTTTTCTTTAACATAATTAACGGGCCAATTCATTGATTTAACATACTACCACGTTAGGAAAAATTAATGAACAATTCGTTAACTTGCGCACTAATTGTGTTTCTCTAAAAATACAATTTCGAAAATTTGGAAAGTGTGTTGTGCCCCACCGATGTATATATAGTAAAGGTTTGCTGTCAACTATTTCTACTTAACCAATTCTCATGAAACTTTGCACACACATTGGGCTTCTATAAAAGTATAATTTTGTGTTTCAAAAGGTGCTACGCCCATATATTTTGTTTTTCTAACAAGTCAATTTAATATTTAGAAAAGTATATATTCTACTTTTCATTAAGCTTTTATTAGCTTCACCTGGAATTTTTGCCGTGATTTTTACGCAGTTTAAAATGTTAAATTAAATTGAAGCTTTTCACACTTATCAAGGACCGATGACAACTCAATAATTTGATTTGAGTGCAGTTGAGGCTGATAGGTAGCAATGTCGAGCCTAATAGTGCAGCTATCGCCGATTCGATTCCGGCCAAAGACCATGGGTGTTTTCCCCTGGCGAGCAATAAATAGCATAGCTATAGTGGTGCTCCTTAGCATTTTTCTTGTTGCATAGTGTTATCTTAAAACAAACAAAAACTACCAAAAAATTCAAATCGTTTTTATCAAGAAACTTTTAAACTATTAATAATATATGTAACCTTTTGTCCTGGCCAGATTTTTAATTTTCCGAATAGTAACGATAAAATCAAATAGTTTTCGAATTCTTTAAAATAATAGTATATTAATAAATACAAAATAAAAAAACTCAGATACAATAATTCTGGTAAAAAACCGACATCAATACAAAGACCGAAACCTTTCATGCCCTTTCATATAAAAAATTTTGAAAATCTGTGTACAAATGAGGAGTTTTGCTATAATTAATATTTCGGGTGAAGGTGAGGAGAATTTGCGACCAAAATATGCAACCAAACAGCAAGCAACCCCTTTCAAATCAAAAAAAAAAATTGGAAATCGATCCATAAATGGAGGAGTTTACGATAATCAATATTTCGAGGAAGAACATTTTCCCACCGGGATTAAACAAATAATATGAGAACAAACTGCAATCAAACCCATTCAACCAAAAAAAGCACGGTGACATGGGACACCGCGTTGGAACTTAGTTTCTTAAGTTATACTCACCTTATAAATTGGCCCTTATCCCCCCTAGTAGGCTTCTTTTTGAAAATATACATAGCGTTTGAGTCCTTCCGGACTCAGAGCTAATAATGTTTTAAATATCATTAAAATTGGTTAGATAGTTTCAGAGAGGGAGGAATTCCCATTACCTCTCCCTGCACCACCCTGATCACATTTTTTTAAAAAAATATATAGCCTATGTGTCCTTCCAGCCTCAGATCTACCAATGTTTTAAATTTCATTAAAATTGGTTAGATAGTTTCGAAAGGGCAGAAGTTGCCCCTTACTCCCCTTCGTGGTCCTATTATTAAAAAAATATCAGATCTAACTCAGATCTAACCATGTTTTAAATGTCATCAAAATCGGTTAGATTGTTTCGGAGAGGCAGAAATTGCCTCCTTCCCTTCCTCGTGCTCATATTTCTAAAAAATTATAACCTATGTGCTTTTCTGGACTCAGATCTATCTATGTTTTGGATTTTCCCCCTGCATATCGTCGTGGTCCTATTTTTTAAGAAATGTATAGCCCATGTCTTCTTTTAGACTTAGTTTTATGTTTTGAATTTTATCAAACTCGGTTAGATAGTTTCTGAGAGGCAAAAAGTTTCCCCTACCTCCCCTCGTAATCTTAATTTTTTAAATATGTATAGCCTATGTCTTCTTTTATACTCAAATCGATCCTATGTTTTGAATTTCATCTAAATCGGAGAGGCAGAAAGTGCCTACCCCTCTTCGTGCACCTATTTTTGAATATATGTATATCCTATGTCTGCTTTAAGACTCAGATCTATCAACATATCTTTTTCGTTAATTGCTCATCAGGACCTACCTGTGAACTAAATTTCAGCTTTTTAGATGTACTGGAAGTGCCCCATATAAATAGGGGGCACCCTAGTCTCCTCCGGACGAAAAGTGCCCGTTTTAAATTTTTTTCGTTAATTGCTCATCAGGACCTAACTTGTATCTAGGCACACGGTAGTGCTCCATGCCAATTCCGGCCACACGGTGTGTATATTTACACGAAACCATTCGAGCAGTGTTTACCCCCTCATAACTTTGCTCCATTTACTCATAAAATAATGAAACTTGAAACATAAGGTCTCCCTATAGAGATAACTTTATAGGTGAAAGTTCTACCGTAAAATTTTACCGAGATATTAAGGTGTAAAAAGTGCATATTTTATTTCACTGACTCATCAATATTATTGGGGACTTCCACTATAGCTAGGGAGTTAAAATTTGGTATACAGGTAGGTCTTAGTGAGCAATTGACCAGAAAAATCTGAAAACGGTCACATTTCACCTGGGGAGACTAGGATGCTCTTTTTTATAAAAGAATAGAATATATCGCTCCTTTATTGCAACGTAGTCATATCTCAAAAATATGAAACTTGGCAAACGCGTTTAGTTCTAAAAATGTTAGAAAGTATAAGGGCGGTATTAGCTTTTTAGATGTTATAACTTCGGTTTAGATTAAGATTTGTTTCTGAAAATTGTTTTACGTAGTAAGGAACACTTTTTCTTCAGTAACTTAAAAATTTCGGTTTTTTGAGATATGACTACGTTGCAATAAAGGAGTGATATGTAAATGTACCATTTCATTTAAATTTGTACTTCAGTCTTAGAACACAAGGCAACAATTTTGAATATTTCGGAGATCAAAATAGATAATTCTTATGTATTTTCATCTGCTGAATTCAGGAATCACCAAAATATTTCCGATTAGTTCAAGTTTTTAAGATATAGTGAATTTAATATTATCATATATTACAGCATTTTTTGTATTCTTCGCATCATATTTCCAGACCGGCCTCAAACTCAAGTTGCAAAAAGTTTATGGACTAAAGTAAAAACACACAATTTCCAACATCCTGGCAATACCAGTGAGGTATCCGGAAACTTACATCAGCAAACTTACACCCAATAGAAAGATCTTTTATGAAAATATTAAAGTCACTATATTTTTAAAACAAGAGGTAATCGGATTTTTTTGGTAGTTTGTCAATTCAGCAGATGAAAATACATAAGAATTACTATTTTTATCTCCGAAATATTTTCATTGTTGTGTTATTAGCCATAACAAAACAAAAAAATGCTTAGTAATTAAAATAAAATTGAATTTAATTACATTTGTTAACAAAAACACATGACTGGATAGATAAATTATTAAAATTACATTTTTTTAATATTAAAACATATCTTTGTCAGCCCAAACGATTTCCATTAAGTTAAGTCTGTCTAAAGATATGTTTCATCATAGAAAATATAGAAGCCAGACTACTGGCAAGGTAGTTGTCATAAACCTAAGTATGTGTTCAAAAGAAACTTAAGTCTAACAATGTGTTAGTAGCCCCATTTTTTATTAGTATTGGTTTAGATAAAAATTTCTCCACATCAGCAAAACCGCACAATCATGTAATACTTCTTTGACTCATCTGCTGCCATAAATTTTTTGCTGCCAATGGCAGCTCATTATAAAAAAATTACCCATAATTTATGAGTTTAAAAATTCAAATATTTATGCACAAACTCTAAAGAGATAAATGTGAACTACAGGGTGTTTTTTTTAGAGGTATAGAACTTCGAATTGAAATAAAACACAAGAAAATCGTTTTAATGTCCATCAATTTGGCTTTATTGGAAGGATAATTTTATGCCATTAATGTTTAAATATGATTTCGGGCATGTGGCCGCCGCGGCTGGCTCGAATAAAGCCAATTCTACAGGTCCAATTTTCAACCACTTTTTCGAGCATATGGGGCCGTATGTTGGCAATAACGCCACGAATGTTGGCTTCCAAGTCCCCTAACGTTTCTGGTTTGTTGGCGTAGACGAGCGACATCACATATCCCCAAAGAAAATAATCCAATGGTGTCAAATCACACGATCTTGGTGGCCAATTGACAGGTCCATTCCGCGAAATTATGCGCTCATCGAATGTTTCCTTCAATAAATCGATTGTGACGTGCGCTGTGTGGCATGTAGCGCCGTATTGTTGGAACCACAACTCATCCACATTCATGCCATCCAATTCGGGAACAAAATAGTCGGTTATCATGGCTCTATACCGGTCTCCATTAACGGTAACTGACTCTCCAGCATTATTTCGGAAGAAGTATGGCCCAATGACTCCACCAGCCCATAGAGCACACCAAACAGTCAGTTTTTGTGGATGTAATGGCGTTTCAAGGGTCTCATGTGGATTCTCTTCACTCCAAATGCGGCAATTTTGCTTGTTGACGTAGCCATTCAACCAAAAATGAGCCTCATCACTGAACAAAATTTTGCGATGAAAATCAGCATCGAGATCAATCTCATTTTCGGCCCATACACCAAAATCACGACGCATTGCATGGTCTCGCGGCTTTAATTCTTGCACAAGCTGGATCTTGTAAGGTCGCAAGCCAAGATCTTTGCGCAAAATCTTCCATAAAGTTGATGGACAAAGCTCCAATTGCTGTGCACGGTGGCGAATCGATTCATTCGGGTCCTCTTCAACACTTTGCTCTACAGCGGCAATTGTTTCTTCGGTGCGCACTGTTCGACGTCTCTGCGGATGCGTATTATCACATATAGTAAACGTAGTGCGAAAACGATCCATGGTTAACCGAATTAATTGCTCTGATGGACGATTATGTCGACCATAAAATGGACGGAGCTTGCGGTAAACTTCGCGAACTGAACCATTATTTTCGAAATAAATTTGCACGATTTGCAAGCGTTGTTCTTTTGTCAACCTGTTCATGATGAAATGGCAAACCAAACTAAATATTAATCACTTGACAGCTGACAAAATAGCCGCCAGTTAAAAAAGTGATGCCAACTTAAAGTTCTATACCTCAATAAAAAACACCCAATATTTATTACGGAAACCAAGATCAGACATTGTGCAGAAGTGACTGCTAAAAGTCGTCAGACGTAGATCAGAAAATGAGCAGACTATTCTGTTAAAAGTCTTAAAGGAAATTAAATTTCCTTCGGATAATGTGCAGATTAGTCTAAAGGTACGGTCACATTTGACAAATATTTGCCCCAAAAAAGAAAACGAAACCACTATTTTTGGTCAGGGTTAGTGTGATTTAACTTGGTTTTTATATCACAGAATAAAGTTAATTATATAATAAATAATAAATAAATATTTAAACAAATTTTGGAATTAAAGGAAATACAATTTTAGCTTGTCGGTTGGTCGCGTTTTTTCTGCAAATATTTTCCAAGTGTGACCGCACCTTAATATTAATCGCAGTAACGTCGCAAGATATATAAAGAGTTGTCCGAGATCAATGAAAATTTGCACAGAGCATTATATTGACCAAATTAAGAAAAAAAATGTAATTTCAACAAAATAGGCCACGCCCACCGCCCATACAATTCCAATAAATTTTTTTTCGCATCAAATTGTTCCTATCCAAACAATAACCTACAAATTCGATACATTAACTAAATGTAAATAAAATCAATCAGTGGGCATGAACTTTCAAACAAGCAGGTTGTGTTATCGCTTGTTTCTTGCTATTGCTTGATATACACTAACAAAAACTTTGTAAAAGCGAGAGTTGCAATATAAAGCTTAGTCTAGACGGTATGTTGAATCAGCAAATGTATGCTAACATTCATATGCTTTAAAATAACAACAAATGCGCCTGTCAACATATTCAATAAGCTAAGCGTCTACACGGTATGCTGAAAGTACCAAATTTTTTGAAGTCAACATATGACAGCAAATGATATGCCAACATATCAGTTAGCATACAATTTTTGCGTCTACATGATATGTTGAATTCCGTATGATGATATATATGCAAAGTCGTGTAAACATTTGTTTACAAACTTCAAATAAATTTTACAATACTCTTTCTTTACTACTTATTTCTATCAATTATCGTTTTTGGTGCAAAATTAATATTTTTAGTGCGAAATAAATTTTTAAAAATAAAATATAATATCATCGATGTATATATCACTAGCATTGTTCTGAAGAACGCAAAAAGTTATTAAATATGCGAATAATTCCTAAAATGTGTTGAAGAAATCGCTTAACTCAAGAATACCAATGCTGTTAAAAAAAATATATAAAAAAACATCAGATAATATCCCGTTTTAGACAACCAATTTTTGTGAATTTGCGAACCAAATGCAATTTTATAAAAATTAACCCGACTTTTTACGTAAAAACGCCGTTATTTCAAAAACTTACCCATGTAACGGTACTTAACCATGTATATAAATTTATAGAGAACTTTCCAAGCTTTCATTTGGTGTATACTCATAAGAAAACATGTATTTCAACTTAGTTGTCAGTTGAAAAAGCCGACGTATAACGTACGACGGATTCTATGTCTCCCGGCCTTAACCCCGAAGATTTAAATAATACATCAAACTAAAGCTTTGAAGGCTCTCTGCAAAATTATATATATGCTTAATACCGATATATTGGTAATTTTTTGAGAAAACGGTGTGTTTACGTAAAGTCTGGTTAAAAATTTTTGAAATAGTATTTGGTTCGCAATGGGTTAACGGATATCAAAATAGGTTGACGGATATAATCCAGTAGAAAGCAAGTTTAGCACTTTAAAATGATGTACATATCGTTTATATCCGTGCAGAATTGTAGGAGTTATGGCAAGTTCAAAATAAAAGTTTTGAGCCCCGTAACTCCGGAACCAAAAGAGAGCGCCGAAAAAAATTTTCACAAATATTGTTTGTCTAAAAAGTGCTATTACCTCATGATATTTAATTTTAATTTTCAACAGCGTAGGTATTCTTGACTTGTTCCGAAGAAATTACTAAACTGCAAAGAATAAGAAAATCACATACATAAGTCGCGAAAATACGCCAGAAATTGATAACATCCCGGAAATTGCAATGTCCCATGCCAAATCAGGCAACATAGTTAACGTATACTATGAGAGCTGATCTGATATATAAATTCTATATGCTATCAAATTTGTTATATGCTGAAAAGCTTGCGTGTGTTTTTCAACAAATAACATATCTGTCAGCATACGCAGTAAATTTGTTAAAACGTAAAAATATGGTGTCCACACGATATGCTAAAATCGTGAACATACGTTTGTTGACAACGTTAAAAAATGGCCGCCATATGTGGCTAAACATGCGTATGTTGAAAAAATTTTGTGTACACGATATGTTGGCACTGATAACAAATTTTTTACCATAAATATGCTGATTCAACATATCGTCTAGACTAAGCTTAAGACCCATACAACCAAAATGTATTAGTATGTTTTTGCCGGTCCCTGATATAAAGCTAACCTTTATTTAACTCCCAGCCAGAAAAAAGAGGGGTGCTATAAGTTTGTAGAGTGTGTATGTATATATGTGTGTCTGTCTGCGGCATCGTAGAGCCCAAACGGCTGGACCGATTTGGATTTACTTTTTTGTTTGAAAGATAGCTTGATCGAGAGTGTTCTTAGCTATTTTGGGAAGAAAATCGGACCAGGCGTTTAGAAATTATCGCGTTTTTTATCGCTTCATCCTCTTGAATCTGTCTATCTGTGGCGCTGTAGCTACCAAACGGCTGGATCGATTTTGTTTGAAAGGTCACTTAATCTAAAATCTTTTAACATACGTTTGAAGAAAATCGGTCCAGCCGTTTTATCATACGTTTTCTACGGGGGTTTTTAGAATTTTTAATTTACCGTTATCTCTGTAGTAAGAGCGCTAACTTGTTAACAGTTGTCTCTTTTTAATGTGACAATTATTCCAGTGTTGCCCAAAATTAATAAATTATACTAAAGCAAACAAAGTTAAATTGATTTAAGTGTTTATTAAAAAATCGGCATTTTGGGGCACAAATCGGCACTTTGATATTTTTTAAGCAAAAAATAGGCAAAATACCGATAAATCGGTCAATGTGACCGGCCTGGGTACACCGTGTCATGTAAATGCTCCTTTTCTATGGAAAAAAACAAAAACGACACAACACGCATTTCATTGTACGGAAACGAATGCAACTTCAAAAGAAAATTTAAGAAAGTTGCAGAAATAAAGTTGATTCGTATGGGCGAACTATGTAAATTTAAAATACTATAAAAAAATTTTTTAATTTTTGTGTTGAAAAAGTAACAAAAATAGAAAAAAAGTACACATTGGAAAAAAAGTAACCAATTTTGGTTAAAAGTAACCAAAATGACAGCCCTGCTTACCACACTCTTGCGATAGCTGCCACTCAGTATTAAGCTTGTTTTGATCATTTACCCACGGCTTAACTGATTAGCACATTCGATCTTTTGAATAAGTTTAAATTCATCTTTCCTATCTAGGAAATTCCTTTCAAAATAAGTATGTACATATATACGTACGTGGTATGAATGACAAGTTCCTTTAATATTAATAAAGGACCATACTTTGAAACTATAAGCGTGTCCTTTTCTTCACTCTCCCTTTCTCGTGCGATATTTTGGTAAAAACAAATAATATGAATAAATCAATATTTTTCAGTCACTTACCAAAGTCATTAAGAGAATGTGATGATGTTAATGGTGCATTTCCGCATGCATTATTGCATAGTAACTGCAAGAATGAAATAAAAGACAATTACAATTTCATCGGTTCAGATACATACTATATACATATTTGTTTTAAAGACAAGGCAAAGTAGCAGAGCAAAACCCATTAATATTATTTTATTAAACAGCACGTACGATTTAAAGTGAGCTTATGTGTGTGTGTGTGTGTTTGATGAGTGCCGTCCCTGACGGAAATGTCGATATTAAAAATGTACTAATTCACTATTGACTATGTCCCCAGTACTACTGCCTAATTGTACCCAAGGCCATGTTATGTGATATAGACATTTAACATGTGCTTGTCATTGAGAGTCCACTAGTGACCTCGGAACTATTGACTTATTATAGACTAGGTGGTTCTTATAGGACCACATTGAAAAGTATGAAACTTTTTACTAGGTAAGGCAATTAAATTAGATTTTTTTATGAAAATTTTTAGTTTTTCGTGCAGCCGCATTTATTTTCAACACAACAAAATGAGACAATAAAAAATCGTTTTGTAGCTGTCAAAAACTTCGTTGACAAAGCTACCAAAAAGTCACCAAACTTGCCAACAAAAGTGGAGATTTGGAGACACTTGGCCCTTGGCTTCCTTCAGGGTTGTGTTCATGTGTGTCTGTATATGCACAATAAATTAACCATCTTTTACAATCGCTGAACATAAACAAGGTGTTAAAAGTATTTGAAATGCGCATAAGAAGTTAAAAAAAAATTGTACATATTTAAAAAAAATCGACACAAACTAATTATTAATTAGCAACGTGATGTGGTGTACGTTGTGAGATTTACTTATTTTTTAACTTTGAGAAAAAAAAACCCAAAATATGATTAAATGAGAATATACATACACATACATAGAGATACATATGTATGTACAAATTGAAATAACGAACATTTTTAACAAAAATATGGAGAAGACACAAACAAACAAAAATATTAGTGTATTTAATTTTAATTTATCGATTATTCGGTTAATTGTGAAGCCTTACAAGTTCTCAAATATTTAAATAATTAATTGGAACGTACAACACAAAAATATGAGGTGCTAACCAACAAAAGATACGCATACATCTGCATAATTATCAATCAAACGACATAATTTTGTTTTTTTTTATAAAAGAGAAGTAACACAATCTGGCAATTAATGCCTACCAGTTAATTAATTAATGTGTTACCTTCTTTGGGAAAGGGATACTGTAGAGAGAACAGGTGGTGAAGTGGGAGAGAGATAGAAAGCTTAATTCATTTACACCCTGCTATTGTGCGTTTTTTGTAGAGCAATGTTGCCAGCCCCTCTGTTGTCATGTAGTTGTTTAGGCTGTGTAGACATTTTATTAGTTCTTTTACTTCGCCGACGGTTCTACAATACCGAAGAAGGAGGGTGCTGTGAAGTTCATTAGGATCAGTGCTATGCCTTCATCACTTTAACAGTCCAGCAACAATCAACACAATAACACACCAATACACATAAGAAAAATGCATGATGTTGTTGGCTTGCCTGGAGCTAGTCTTGAACTCAAGACCTCACTAAACTTTCTAATATTAATATTGAGATAGCACTTAACATTAGAAAAATTAATGATGCTAATGCATGATTGATATCAACGAGACTGTTGTTAATAAATGAATATACTGCTTGCAATGTCTGTTTATTCATATGATTCACAAAAACAATGAATCAGAATGACTATTTTGAATGCTTCTTAACCCTAGGAGGTCATACTTCGTCGAATCGACGACGCATGTTAGAATTTTTCAGTTTTTTTCTGTTAAGTATACTTATTTTATGTCCATTTTTCGTACAGGACTTTAGGTTGTCGTGCTTTAGGTGTGTGCCAATTTTTAGATTGCTCTGCTTTGAGAAAGTTGTTTTTTTTATTTGCGTCGTCGAAACGACGAAGTATGACGCTTGTTTAACTTTTAGAACTTTCGGATGTGTGTTTCCAGTGCTTCGTTGGTGGTTGTTTGAGTAGTTAGCTCTTAGTTTTTAAGTCTATAATAAAAAAAAGGGAAGTTAACTTGATCGACAAAGAGTTTGAAAGTTTTTTAGATGTATGACGGGCAGTATGAGTTGGACCTTGATGATAACGGCATATATGACATAGAGTAAGAAGAATACAAAAGTTCATTAGAAATTGGATGTTAAGTAAAAGATATCGCCGGAATAGTTCAGGACGATTTATTTTTAAACATTTTAAGAGAGAAACAAACTTGAAAAAATCTTAAAGCTAATTAACCAATATTGTATTGAAATTGATATTCCAGGATAGGCATCAGATGGGCAATCTGTCAATTTTAAAGTTTACTTAATACGACTAATGACTACATATTTACATTATTTACGCCTATAACTTATTTCAAATAAAGGCAAAGATTATAAGTCAATACAAATTCAGCAAAATTTTGTCAACATTTAGAATCAGGTGATTGATAGCCTTGATACGCGAGAATATTAAAAATAAATCGCCCAATAAGGAAGAAAATAATAAAACGATGCCACTAGGATCAAAATACCAAAAGCGGCAGTAATTTTCTGTTTGGCTTTCTTGTAAACTGCGGTTGGAAATCAAAAAATGTGATAAAAGCCGGTATGGGGAGCCCCGAAAAGACTTTAATGCCTCTTACATAATATAACGACTGATGGTTTTGAAAACGTGTACCGATCTTGTTTAATATATCAATTTTAGTATTTAAATACATTTTATCGTCTATATGCTTTTAAATTTTTTTATTTTCGATAATTTTTAAGCTCTGTTTTACAAAATAGCCCGAGTAATGTACTACGGTAAAAACATAATTTATGATTAAATAAACATTAAAAATTAAGTAATATTTTGTTATATTTCGATGATATAAAAACAAATATTTGAAAAAACTCAACATTAAATTTTTTTTGCAAGTGGGTCATTTTTACTGCCACTTTTAATAGAGTTAAAAAAGTTAACACTTTTTCAATTTGGCAAAAAACATCCCATATTTTGCTTCTGTTAATTTATTTTTTATTACACGATAAACTCAATTTTCTAAATTACTTATTATTTCTGAATTCATTATGTTAGATTTTCTAAAAAACACTTTTAAATAGATTTTTACAATAATTTTAAAAATGTGTAAGAACACATACTGACATGCGTACGTCAACGTGCTTTTGTCAATCAAATAACAGTAAGAATATTATATTTGCTTTTGCTAACAGCATTTAAAAAACAAGAGTGAGTTAATGACAGTCATTTGTAAGAGAGTTAACACCATAGATTATACGTAGATAGTCAACTGGGCTCCTGTCAAAAAAAATTTACAACTCTCTTCACACCTATGGGTATTTTGTTATCCAACACACTGAGAGAGGCAAATCAACACTCATCAGAGAGCGTACTTTTTGCAGTTGAAAGTGCACTAAAATTAATTTTTTGCACACACAAACATTAGGGGAAATCGCTCTTCGTAGGAAACTGCTATTGCAGATCTTGCAGGTCATGCAAGTCTAGGATATATGCTACAATATGCAACACAACAAGAACAAAATATAAGAAACTAACATTTCCTACACAGTAGTACATATGCAATAATAAAAACTGTAGGAAACTTGTCTAGCATATATGCAATTAGCAAAATTACTTAGACAGACCCTCTGAGAGTGTATAAAACATAAACATCAAGGTGGATTTATACAGGTGATATCATAAGCACAGCTGTTCTACTTTTTTCCGAAAATTAGATGCTCGGATGTCAAAATTTATATACGTTGACATAGGGGCTGAGATGTCATATGTTATTGTAATGTTGTAGTTGTTTTAGAATCAACACCACCTGATAAAATTAATTCACCTTGATAAACATGAAAATAAAATACAAACTAATAGTAGGCTTCAACAAGAAAAGTAAACAAAGTTGGTTTGTGTGTGTACGTTTATATTATTTGTTCATTTATTTTATGTATTTAGATATCAAATGTATGCATCTGTAATAAATCTTAGTTCAGAATTAATCTACAAATATAAATTAAGAAAAAATTAAAAGTAGTTTTTTATGGTACATTTGAAAAATTATATAGTTATACATAACACATATATGTATGTATGTATTTCCTACATGTTTGAAGAAGACACTCATTCTTTGTAGCAGGAAATGATAGTTTATATCCTAGAGGTGCAAATATGCCACCAAGAATGATTTCCGCTATTGTTTTATATTATTAAATTTTTTTATTTGCCATATAACAAATTTTATGTTTCTTCTTGCTGTAATTTTAAAATATTTGTTTAATTTTGTTGACATTTGTGTTTTGAAATTTATCCAAGTTTTCAACCGTTTTTTTAATTCAACAGTATTGCATTTTTGATACTATTTGGGAAAATTTTTTTAGTCCCAAATAGAAAAAGTGCAAAAAAATGTATAACGAATCAAAATTTTTTAAGTTCAATTGCAGTAAAAATTATTCTAGATTCATATTTTCATTAATTAATACAAAATTAATTGTATATAACAACTAAAAATTCGTGTTTAAAAAATATAAATTTTGTTAAATACTTTTTGTGCAACTAAGTATGGTTTTGTAGCTGTGGGGAATAATTTATTTTAAACCAATACTAAAACAAAATGTTCTACTAACACATTCTTAGACTTAGGTTTGTGACAGTAGACTTAGGTTTTTGAAGTTTTAGTTGACTATCTACGTATAATCTATGGTTAACACTGCAAGCAATATCATTAGCACATATTGTTGTTAAAAAAAACATAACAAAAGCATTGCAAATGTGAGTGGAAAGGTGAATAAACTTATACATTTCTCTAATATGTATCAGCTTTTTGAAAGCTTACGCGCGACATTTATTTTAGGCGGAACTAAACTAAAGCAGCTTCTATAGGTAACGACATGGTTAATATTAATGCAGTCAAATGGTGTCCCCAAGATAATGTATTATCACCACTCCTTTGGTGAGTGGTGATTGATGAACATTTCCTAATTATAACTGAACAAAGACACGAAGTTATAGGTTACGCCAATAACCTGATTGTGATGGCAACTGGCAAATTCCGCAACGTTCTCTCAGGTGATAATGTATTATCACCACTCCTTTGGTGAGTGGTGATTGATGAACATTTCCTAATTATAACTGAACAAAGACACGAATTTATAGGTAACGCCAATAACCTGATTGTGATGGCAACTGGCAAATTCCGCAACGTTCTCTCAGACGTCTTGAACGATGATTTCTGCTCTGTTATGACATGGTGTGGGGGACACGGCGAGTTGGTCTACTCTGACAAGACCATTCGGGTTTCTTTCTCTCTTAGGAGAAAACTTGATCTAAGGCAATCTCGTTCAATGGATGCAATATACCTTATTCGACTAACGTCAAATACTTGGGGGTTACTCTTGATAGCAAGTTGACTTGGAACCGACATGTTGAATGCATAACGCAGAAAGCCGCTAAGGTAATCTGGGCGGTGAAGAGTTGTACCGGGTGTACCTGGGGCATGGGTCAAAAAATGCTCATGTGGATATATACCACAATTGTTAGGCCAATCATTATGTACGGCGCGATTGTATGGTGGCAGGAGAATCAACAGGTTGTGTCGACATCCAAACTCTGCAAGGTTCAGATATTGGCGCGTCTTCGTACTACAGGCGCAATGGGGTCATATCCAATCTTGACCATTGAGGCCTTGATATAGGGTGAGTCTTGGCAGCTTTGCCCATTATCTCGGCAACGGGCAAACATCGCTCCTGAGTACAATGCCCTGCAGAGGGCTGCTAGAAATACCAAGTGACAGGATAAATTGTGAACTAAGGTTTGTTAGGAGATTCAATGTCACAATTCCGCTTAGGGTCATGTGAAAGGAAAACGGTCTCACTGTGGACTGCAGAAGTTTATGTTGGTATACGGGTGAGTACAAAACGGAAAATGGAGTTGGCACTGGAGTCTGTGGAGCCAGCGTGAAAATTTCTGTGCCCATGGGCAAATGGTCTACGATATTTCAGGCGGAAATACAGGCGATCACCAAGGTGTTCATATTAATTTAAGTAGGGGCATTAAGGGCGCGCATACAGCTAACTTTTCTGACAGTCAGGTAGCTCTAAACTCCCTCCTTTAATGGGAATTCCCTTCCAATATTGTTTTAGATTGCTTTGATCCGCTACAGAAGCTATCGATACGGAACATGATTCTATTTACTGGACACCTGGCCATAGCGTTCATTTGGGTAACGAGGAAGCGGGTGAATTGGCTAGGAGGGCCTCTCCTACTAATTTTATGGGCCCAGAGCTTTTTTTTTGACGTCTCGGCTCTAATCAGGAGAAATGACATTTCGAACGCTAAGTAGGTGTGGCTGGCTTCTTCGGGTTTAAGGCTTGCCTAATCGTTGGTGCAGCCATTTTGATACAGTGGTATCCTAAACTTCATCAGGAATGTCGGCAATGCTTAGAAAAAGATGTCAGAACGGCACACATTCGGAGTGTATTGTCTTATGTAATAGTAAAAGGCGTATTTTTCATTCTGAGTTTCTGTGTTCGGATGATATTAGGCGGGCTTCTCCAACCTCTCTTCTGGCTTTCATAAGCAGAGCCATACAGAACTTGATTTAATTTAGAGATCTACCTTACAAAAGATCCACTAGGCGTCGCAGTACCGGTCTTGGGACCAGAACTTTCTCTTATTCTATTCTTCCATTCTAAAGTTCTCCGCTTTTTGCATATTGTTATAGTGGATCGCCGTAAGAAATTTTGTAATCCAAATTTAGTTAATTAGTTTAACTTAAGTTCATTTTTTATTTAATCTTTCAATTAAGTTAATTTTTTTAAAAAGAGCTTGTAATATTTGAAACTATAATACGGCATTTCGAGCTAAATCTAGTTGTTTTCTGCTAGATTTACCATACTCAAAATCAAATAGTTTTATTTTTTTTGCTACCCTGTACGAGACTTCGCTGTAAAAGGTGTGTGAATTAGATAATTTACCGTACACAGTTTAAAAATTTCTGTAAACGGTTTTTGTCATGGATACGAAATCCGGAAAAATATCAAAAAAGCTTGGTGTATTTTGATAAAGATTTCAAATAAAATCTACTACATTTCGAGCCAATGTAAATGCCTTATAATAGGGCATTTACATTGTCTCGAACTCTAGTAATTACGAGATTTTGAGCTAAAGCTATTTGTTTTTACTAGATTTGCCATACAAAACGAAATCTACTTTTCGAAATACAAACGTATTTTCCGTTTTGAAATTTGTAAGGAAAAAATTTATTTTGAGACGCATTTGAAACGTTTAGAAATGAAATTTTTTACAAAATCTGTCTATAAGTTTTTTAAGATACGAAAGCTTAAAATACAACTTGAACGCCAGAAATACGTACGTCAAACCTTAAAAGGTGTTTTAAGGGTTAAGTTCGTACTTATTCACAATTAGTGCTAAAACATCCACAAAATCGAATTTCTTACGTAAAATTTCATTACATGTCGCTACACAAAAGAGATCTGTAGATGACACAGACTTACAGTGTAGATTACACAGACTTACAGTGAAATTCGGTTTTAAACAAAACTAAAATGTTTCTAATCAGTCTAATGTGTCCTCTTTTTTTCATATTTCTTACTTATTTTTTCATGGGCATATCCAATATTTCCACACCAGCATATTTCCCCTTAACTGGAGAACAGTATGTCTTAATGCAATTATGTAAACAAATCAGTTGTTTCTTAGTTAGTTATTCACAAATTAGTATCGATAAATAGTGTTTTTTAATAAAAATTAAACTTTTTGTTCTAAAAGCTCTTAAAAAATTTGCAAACTGAAAAAAATACTTAATTTTGAAATCATGTTCTTAAGAAGAGATGTCTTACGAACAAAATAATCCATATATCATACAAATCGATGGACAAATATTGATTTTATTCACAATTAAGTGAAATATGTAAGCTAATCGATAGAGTAATTGAGCGATAAATGCAAACAGTACTCAGTAGGGTGTAAGTTTATAGTCGTGGCAGTAATGTGCGAGATTTCTCTGTGCGTGTTGAAGAATCATCTATGAATATTCAGCAGAGATTTTAGTCAGCTACTCTTGCTAATTCTGAATACATCTAAGGATATGACCTATTCACGACAAATGTCTGTGATAGCTAACGAACATTCAGAATATTTTTTAAAGATTGAAAAAATAGCAATTAAAAGAGGTAAAATTTTTAACTTGGAAATTGAAAGCTTAAATCAAGCAAACATTTGGACAATAAACGAGTTCATCATTTATTACATTTATAAAAACAATGAAAAAAAAACTAAATTTTATAAATGAAATGCAAATAAAAAGGTATGTATGTGTTTGTTTATGCTACTGCCATTTAACAATTGAAATTGAATCAAAAGCGGCAGCAGCAAACATTGATACCGCACCCAAAAAAAGGTACATGTATACAGCATACAGTGGTGGTCAAAAATTTTGCAGCTGAAAACAAATTTTCAACAACCGCTATCTTTAATTACATTTCTACTGTTGTTTGTCGGTGCTAAATTTTTCTTTAGCTTTTGTAGGAGTGTTATTGCGTCTCTTATGACTCAAAAACTCAATTCTATCAGCGTTCCAAGCCATGAAGCAGTGTATAAAGCCTTAGCAGACATCACACTCTCGAACTTTACGCTTACACTGCACAGTGTAAGATTTAGACAATCTACCTACACAAAAGTCGCTTTTTAGGGTTCCGAACACCAAGTGTAAAGACGTCCTATTGTTTTCGCTACGCTGTCCGTCTGTCTGTTCGTCTGTCTGTCTGTCACAGGCTGTTTTCTCGGGCACCATAAGAGCTACGGACCTGAAATTTTCACAGAGTATGTAAAACTTTTGAGGCGAAAAAATCACCTAAAATGAAAAAAGCACCAAAACGAAAAAAGCGCCAAAACAAAAAAAAGCTACAGAACTAAACAAAATCGCCAAAAAAAACAAGACAATCCATAAAACAAAAAAAGTGCCAAAACAACAAAAAATGGCTAAAACTGAAAAAATCACAAAGAGCCGAAAAAACCCCAAAATTTAAAAAGCGCTAAAACTGAAATAAAGCGCCAAAACTAAAATAAATAGCTAAAACGAAAAATATCGCCAAAAAGCAAAAAAATAGCGTTACAACAAAAAAAAAACGCCAAAACTGAAAAAAATCTGCAAACTAACAAAAAAAATGCAAGAAACCAATAATCGCCAAAAAACGACAAAAATCGCCAGAACGAAAAAAGTGTCATAACCAAAAAAAATGCTAAAACCAAAAAAACCCCAAAAATCGAAAAAAATTCCTAAAACCGAACAGAGCACCAAAGCTGAAAAAAATAGCCACAACTAAACTAAATCGCTAAAACTAAAAATATCGTCAAAAAGTGAAAAAAAAACGTTTAAAAAATGCCAAAACCAAAAAATCGCCAGAAAAACAAACAAAAAAAATCACGAAAATTAAAAAGATCCAAAACCAAAAATATCGCCAAAAACAACGAAAAATACTTTAAAAATAAAATTAAACAAAAAGCACAACGAAAAAACTGCCAAAATAAAAAGGGCAAAACGAAAAGGGATATATATGTATATTCGTACGGAACCCTTCCTGTGCGAGCCAAAGTCGCACTTTACTTAATTTATATAGTATTATTTTTAGAGTATATATTTATTAAAGTTTAATGTACGAATTTTATATAGGAAAACCGGTTTTAATGCATACATTAACTTTACTAATCATTTATGAATAAGGGATTAACTATATATAAAAGAGAAAATTCCATTGAGAAGATATATATGTATATATGTATATATATATGTATAAATATATATATATATATATATATATATATATATATATATATATATATATATATATATATATATATATATATATATATATATATATATATATATATATATATATATATATATATAACGAGTGATTTTTTTGCTATTATCTTATATATATATATATATATATATATATATATATATATATATATATATATATATATATATATATATATATATATATATATATATATATATATATATATATATATATATATATATATATATATATATATATATATATATATATATATATATATATATATATATATATATATATATATATATATATATATATATATATATATATATATATATATATATATATATATATAAATATATATATATATATATATATATATATATATATATATATATATATATATATATATATATATATATAAATATATATATATATATATATATATATATATATATATATATATATATATATATATATATATATATATATATATATATATATATATATATATATATATATATATATATATATATATATATATATATATATATATATATATATATATATATATATATATATATACTAACTGAAGCAAGATAACGGTATTTTGAATTTCATTAATTTAAATATGTATAGCAAACACTTATAAAAAATAGCTCAGTTTTAAGCACGTGTAACTTTTCATTGGAATCGTCTTTTTTATATATTTTCTTATTTTTACGCCAAATTTACTCACACGTAATACACAGAAAATGAGTTTGTTTCTAGAAGGCTAAAATTATTTTAGTGCGCTTTAATTAAAAATATCACCCCCTTGTTTTTAAATGAAATAATTCCTAATAGAGTACTTTTTGGGTCCAATACGGTCCAGCACCAAATTAGCTCAAGAGGAACGGCTGAAGTGTTTACTTCTATATAATTACTAATTTAACTGCTAATATTTGCAAATCTTCTGAAATTCTGCAATGAGCCACAACACCTTAAAACACAAAATTTTGTAAATATGGCTAACAACACACAAAAATACTTGACCGTTCTGTGGATTACTTACGTATTATACCGAACATAAACAATTATCTAATTTTCTTAAAGATCTTTTCATGAAATTGTATATAGATGGTCTCGTATTTTTTACGAAATGTAGTTTTCAGTGATTCCAAAATATTTCACACACATACAGCTATATAAAAATTAAAAAAATAATCTGAACATCAAATTTGTGTTTTATTTTCATTAAAACTTACAGTTTCTATTATGTTTTTACCTTCTCCTTTAAAGTTACAATTATTTGAGTTAGGGCCTTTCTACTTGTGACCAACGATATATTTTTTTTATTATTTTTTAAAATTCATTGTTTTAGATTCATATCGAATACAAATTATTTGGTGGGTTTTGTATAAGTTTCTAAGCCTATTACGATTATTCTATTCTTTTGTGATTTTCAAAAATATTACCATTTGAAAATTCTCAAATGGTTTTTGAAAGTCTGTGCATAAGATAAGAGGTTTGTAACTGTTCAATACTTAACCATCAACAAATAAACTTCATTTAAAATTGTGTTTTTTATTAATAATATTTTTATTTTTTTATTTATAATATACATATATTTACTGGCTTTAGCCATTTGATTATATAACGTAATATAAAATTAATCATATCCAACAAAAAAGCTTGTATTTGTATGGACAGTGGGCGTTCCACTGGTCATATTTCTCCCAAATTTTAAGAGAAGTTGCACGTTAGTCCAGATATGCATTGTACGAAAATTCAATTATTTACCGAGATACTAGTTTTGTCTTCCTATATTTTTTTTTTAAGAGAAGTAACACAGTCAGGCAATTAATGCCTACCAGTTATTTAATTAATGTGTTACCTTCTTTGGGAAAGGGATAGTGTAGAGAGAACAGGTGGTGAAGTGGGAGAGAGATAGCAAGCTTAATTCATTTACAACACTGCTATTGCGCGTTTTTTTTATGTAGAGCAGTGTTGCAAGCCCCTCTGGTGTCAAGTAGAGGCATCGAGTTGATTAAGCTGTGTAGCCATTTTATTAGTTCTTTTGCTTCGCCGACGGTTTTGCTACAATACCGACGAAGGAGGGTGCTGTGAAGTGCATTTGGATATGATAGTATTACTCGCCGCCGGTACTGCCAAAGTGATCAGTGCTATGCCTTCATCACTTTAACAGTCCACCAACAACCAACACAATAACACACCAATGCACATGACAAAAATGCATGATATTGTTGGCTTGCCTGAAACTAGTCTCGAACTCAAGCCCTCAGGTTTGGTAGTCAAACGCGCTAACTACTCACATTGTACACTGTTCAGGCAATAACAGTAGTTGCCTTTATTACTCTTTTGGCCAATTTATGTACAAGAGATTAAGCGGCTCAAGCTACTTTAGATATTTTTTGGCTTGAGCAATACTCTGTAATCCGAGCCGGAGAGAAAACTGTTCAAAACCAACAAGAGCTTATTGGTACTCCTCTTATATCCTTGAATAAAATTTAATTCTTTATAGAAAATACAGAATGGCTTCTAAGACTTCCAATACATATAGCGATATCAAAAGTAATTTGAGGTAAATTTGGAAAAAGGGGAATCAGAATAAAGTAGAAAACCTAATCTATGATCTCAGTTCCAAGTGTATTGAGCAGCACTGCATATGAAAAAATATTTTTATGTTCATACATATAAATAAATAAAAAAAATAGCAACCAAAAACTACAAATTTAACAAAAAAAATAATTCTCATTATCATCGCAAAGCAAGAAACAAAAGCTCAGCGCATTAAAAATATCATTAAAATAACGTAACATAACAAATACAGAGCATTCAGTTCGTGGTCATCACCAGAAGAGTACCGTATACTACAATTTATTGAGAAGAACATAAAAAACACACACACTCTCATTATAATAACAGTCGCATACACACATATGTATATACATACACAAACACTTGCAGATACCCAGATGACAGCAACTCTGAAGACCCTGAAAAATCTAGGCAACTTTACTTATGAGTTTAAAGAGTACTCTATAAAAAACAGGAATAGTCCCCAACTAATCCAATAATATAAAATAAATGTCCATTTAATATTGTTATCTCCTACGAGAAATTTTAACGAAAGGCGCCGCAAAAATCTCGTGCTCACCAGACACGAGTGTAAGGAGTACGCCCTAGAGACCAGGAGTACCCGAAAATCGGTCAAAAGTATATGAAATACTGAACGTGCTTCATTTAACATTGGGATGCTCCAAAGGAATCTATAACGCAAGACGCTACATACATGCATATAAAAATTACTCCATAAAGAACGAAAAGTACTTTCAATCTACACCAAAACTATAAAATAAACGTAGTACATGTAGCTCTGCGATGTTCTAAAGAGGTTTTTAATGAAAGGCTCTGCAAAAATATGGACTACTCCGAACACGTGTTGAAAGCATACTCCATAAAGGACCAGAAGTACTCTCAAATTCGTCCAAATATGTAAAATATACGTGGAATACTTAACACTTCGATATCGTTAAGGAATTTATAACGAAAGACCCTGCAAAATTCTCGGCTACTCCATACAAGCGTATAAAAAGTACTCCATAAAGGACCATAGTTACTAAAAGCTAGTCCAAAACTAGTTGTATAGCTGAAAACCTTGAAGTTTATAAATGCATCTATACAGTATAACCTATTTAATTACTCCACGCTTAATTAGCTTTCACGGCTATTTGCCTGGATATTTGAATATCAGGTTTGTTTACTATTTTTCTTTAATAAAATCCCACGGTTAGTTAACTTTAGAGTCAATTACTCATTTCAGGTATTTATGTGCCTTATAAACTTTGTCTACCTATCCTTGGATTTCTTTTACATTCTTTTTATAGCCTTCACCAAAAATGGTAAGGGTACACTGATAGCAAAACCGTCATAATAGTGATGTAATTTGACATCAATGATATGTCAATTGTCTTCGTTTTTGACCCCATGACAATTTTCATAATTGTGATGTCAACGTTTACATCAGCTGGTCATCAATGCCCATGATGACAAATCTATCATCAATGCAATAACACATCGACGTCAGCCATATTACTAATTGACATCAATTTAATGACAAAATGTCATCAATCTAACATCGCTGCTAGAAAAACCATCATGACGCTGACGGAATTTGATATCGATGATGTGTCATGTGTCTCCGTTTTCGTCCCAATGTGATGTCAACCTTTACATCAATTGTCATAAATGAAACGATTGAAACAATTATATATATTTATATTTTTTACTTTTACTTGTTTCTGTTTTAGTTTTATTTGCTCTTATTTTATTTTTTCTTCTAATGTCGGTCTTGATCCCAGGCTCCTCAATTCATCGCAAATTTATAAACAAACGCCTTTTACCATTTCAGCTATGTCACCATCCAAAACATCGGCAGGATAAACGTTATTAAAGTCAACATAAACGTTATTGATGCGACATACATATAATGACTAATTATCATCAATATGATAAAAAGGTGTCATAATATCGTTTGCTTCAATTGATTAGCTGTGCCTTTATGCTGTACTGGCTTAGTTCTTAAAAAAATTTTATATTTTATTATTAGCTCTCGCATAGCGATGCTGATAAGTGTACATCCAATGCAATGCCATTTTTTTAATTTTTTTTAAATGCGTTTAAACACAAAAAAACAATAACATTTATATTATAGGACAAACTACAAACATTATAACATTGTTTACTTATTAATTTTATTTATACATATTTTACAATAATTAAAAAGTTTTTTTTGGGAATTATTAAATTAAATTAATTTTAATTTGTTAACGTGCTTTTTTTCAAATTAATATTTTACTTTTTAAGTAAATTATTAAAGTTTTTATTAAAATACATTGAAATTTATTATGGAGGAGTATTAGCCAATTCCTATGCGCATTTCATTGGGGCTAATGAAAATCGTAAGGGAACCTTTAGCCCAAAAATCTTATAGAAAACTACAATTTAGAGTTGGAAAAAAACCAACCGGTTGTAGTACGCAAGTAAAGAAAATAAAAAACGTGATTGATTATGGAGCTCATGTATGATTAGGAGTTAAATATAATATCATATGTTACAATTTAATAATATATAATAAGTGACATCGTATTGATGTTATTCTAGTCATAGTCACATCGCAAAATTCTATGATGATGCTTGTCATCAGATTGATGTCGGGTTTCGTTTTATTAATGGAATTTGTCATAGCATTGATGTCAGAATTCTTATAATAGAGCGTCATCAATGCGATGATACATTTTCATATGAATGCGGTTATTGGTGAAGGGTATACACGATTCGGCATTGCTGAATATAGTACTTTTACTTATTATCTCGTTGATGTGCAAGCTCATAAAGATCTTCGATTTCCTTTGGCACATATAAATATTAGGAAAGCAAAATATCTGCAAAGATTTGCCACTTGGGTTCACAGTAGTAGACTTTAACGTGTATAAGGGCTTTAAACAATTTATGTTCGTGTATGTGTTCATATGTATAAGTGTGTGTACGTGAAAAAAATACAAATTTATTTTTTTGCCTGAGTATGTGTGTTTCGTTTTTTTCAGCGGTAGAATCTTGTGTCTTTTTATTTTAATTGTGTCTTGATTTCTGATTTCCATGCTGATTTATGATGTTTTTTGTCTCCCTGTTTAAACTTATTTTTTATATTTGTTTTTGTATGCTGGCTGTTATTGTTGTTGTTATTCTTGTGAAGTTTCAATAACTCAAACGAAGGGACCGCTACAATAAAATCAAATCAGTTTTTCTGTATAAATGTTGACAGTCAATTCAGTGGATCTTTTTTTTTTTTTTTTTTTGTTAAAAAATCGAATTGTTTTTATTGAATTTTCGATCTTTTTTTGGGTCCGCTCATTTACAATTAAAGCAAATAATTGAATTTAATTGATGAAACAGTTTTTAGACGCTACGATAAAAGCAAGCCAGTGAACAGTTTTTTTATTTCAGACATTTTGTCCAATATCTTTTCGTCTGAATTTTATCACCATGTTGATAAAATTGAGATCAAATGTAGAATAATAGTATTGCTTTCTTACACATTTAACTTTAAGAAAATATACCTACATACATATGTATGTAAATTTCAAGTTTTTGCTGAAGTAAAATATATGGCACCCTGAATTTATACTTTACGGGCTATTCATACATATTACGCAACTATCTCTGTGGAAATGGTTTTGAGGAGTTGATTACACTGTTAAATACAAAAAATAACAAATTTCTGACAGCGGATTCCGGCACAGGGGACCAAAAGAAGATATACGTATGTATGTACATACATATGTATATTGGTGTTTGTAAATGACATGGACCATGTCATTTACAAACAAGAGTTTGTAATTAAGCAAAAAGTGCTCGCGTTTTAATAATTTCAATCGTTAAAACACGAACGCTTGAGCACTCCATCAAATAGTTACACAGAATAGTTTTGAGACTACTCCGATATAATGCAAAAATGGGTAATATGTTCCAGTCCTAGGACATCGTAAAGTTAAATCGATCATGTTTTCTCCATACATTTGGATTATTTTTGGACTAGTCCTAGTCCTCTATTGAGTATACAATACACGCGTATATGGACTAGTCGCGTTATCTGCCGGGTTGAATATGACATGGTTCATGACTGATTACATAAGACCATATTGTAACTACTCCATATCAGCTAAAATGGACCACGTAGTCCAATGGACTATGCCCTTTACAAATAAGAGTTTATATTTAAGCGATATGTGTTCGCATTTTAATGATTGCAAATAGTATATGCAAACGTTAAAACACGAACACTTGAGTACTCCATCAAGTAGTGACATAGAGTAGTTTCAAAACTAGCCTCATGTAGGTACTCCATGGAGTTATGGTCCTTTGTGGAGCAGTATACATGCGTGCACGGTGTAGTTGCGATTTTTGCAGGGATGTGGTTAAATTATTAAGAGATAAAAAAACATAATTAAAAAAATATTTTTATTTATTTATTTTATTTATTTATTTATTTATTTTCGATGTACCATACACAAGACTTAAGTCTTATATTACAGTATGGAACTGAGCATATGTAAATACAATAAATCAGAAAACAAAATTAACTTGGATTTAAGTTTGCGCTTTTAAAATATAAAATATAAAAAAAATTTAAAATGAAATTTAAAATCTAATATAATATAGTTTCAGAAAGTTAACCAAATTAAAAAAAAACCAGCTAAAATAATAATAATTAAAAAAAGAAAATAAAATATGTAACTTGAAAAAATTAAAACCTAAAACCTACAGTGTTATACTATCAGACTATCAAAAAACAATATATGTATGTAAAAATATATTCAACGTGAGAAATGACAAAAAATACTTTTCCTAAATTGACGTGCGTTACTAATGGTCTGAATTCTATAGGGGATTCCATTCCAGAGACTGACAGCATTAATAAAGAAGTGGTATTTAGAAACCAGAGTTCGATGACCAAACGCTAGAAGTCTTTTACCTCTGCAAGCGTTGAAAAGCTTAAACGTTTAAAGAGATGTTCAAAAATACAAAAAATAACAAAAAATTATATATATTATATTACTACATTTATGGATTCACAAGCAAATACGTTCGAAATAGTCATATTAATAAACAATTAGGTACTGCCTTGAGCTTTTCACATGTTTACATGTTCATATATACTTAATAATAAAATCAAACCGAAAAGGTTTTCTTGAGTAGAACTAAAATCAGAAAATTGGTAATAAAGAAAAATAAACCAATGGCAACGCTGGGAAAGTGCAGTTTAATATCAACTTGAAAGTGATTTAATTCTCGTATCCAATTTTCACGAAAAAGTTGTATATATAAGAATTAAAATCACATTCAACAGAGCCACCTGACAAGTGGTGATAAGCAAAATACACGTGAGCACTGACGATGGAAGTGTAGCGCCTTCTGAAAGTGGCGCTACTCTGTTCTGCTGTGTACGTTGAAAAATTAAGTTGATGTTAATTTTTCCCTTGTTCCTTGGCATATTAATCATGCCCAATTCTTTCCGAATTAAACGTTACGAACCTTAGCATAAAAAGCAATTTGGATTCATAAGCAAATACGTTCGAAATAATCACATTAATATCGAAAAAAATCTTTTTTTACGCGGCCATTGATTAGACAACGGTACATTTGCACTTCTCTTTAAATCGCCATCGATTAAAATAATTTATATCATATTTCAAAGGAAACTAAATTATGCATGGAATAGTGTCCAATTGGCTTTGATCGAATAAGAAAAATAGCTGAGTTATAGTGGATCAAAATTGAAATTTTATGAAATTTTTAATTTTTCTCTAAAAATGTCATTTCGGAAGAGGTTTTGTACCACAAATAATAAAAAGTCCATAGTGTTACAATTTTATAGAATAGTCCAATAGTAACAAAAATTCTTAACCATAGTGTTCCGAAATAAGATAAAAAATAAAAATGCGTTAATGGAAATACTAAAATACTAGTTCGGATGCAGAGCTATCATCAAAGAAATTTAAAAATGCAGTTTGAAAGACGATAACATCGTAAATTACAATTAAAATAAAAATATTTATGAACTTTTCTTCAGTATATATTCAATTATAAATTTTAATTTTTATACAATAACGAAAATTCTTGAAGGACCCTACCAGGAATATACCAATTGTTTTAAACGTACTTATCCTGTGATTATTGCAAATGGGAATGGTACAAAATGTTCCAGAGTCGAGGCCGGTGAAAAGAGAACATACCACAAAATTAGAACAAAAATGTTAGCAAATACCCACAGTGTTTATCCAACTAAACATTTTGTTTAGAGTAGAATAATTTAACTAGTATTAAAGAAACCAACACAGAACAAGTGCCTTAAGTTTGGGTCTAAGTATCTTGATTATGCCAATTGACCCCGCCAATGATAACGGCATATAAAAGTTATCGGTCCCTTTCATATAAAGCTACCGAACTTGGACCGGTAGCTAGTCCTAACCATAAATGCAGCTAAAATTTTGTATTTTCGAAAAAGGAATTATGGCAGGTGGAAACCGATTTAACAACGAATAATTCTATTCATAAATGCAGCTTAAATTTAGTTTTTGAGAAAAGGATATATTGGAGGTAGTCATAGCCTTGCAATGAATGAAAAAAAATCACAGCAGAGCTAAGACACATAATTTTAAAAACATTTGCAAATTTTTAGTGTATTCTAATCGTTAATGTTAACGTCAGTCAACACGGCACCGTGAAATGTCACCCCGTGTGATCATATGTCGAATCCTTGTTAGATGTGTGACCGTGATCTTTGCGACAGCTGAGTTTATTTCCTTACTTCGATTTATAACCGAAACAATTCTAAAAAGAACTAACTTAAAATCACTAAGAGTAAATTGAAAATTTGTGAGAAACAATATTTTGTAATCTGCTGAATACAATAGAGTCTTGGATTCAATAAAGTGAATGCTGCTATCTGTGAGAACCAGTGCTTTTTATTTCTGTGGGTACACATCACCATATCCCGTGGGAGCAACTATCGATCTATAACCCTTCTCGTGTTCAAAGTTACTAATAAGTTGAAGTGTTTCTGAGTATTGAAAGGTGGTGCTAGATTTGGTGAATACAACAACGGATGCACGGAGTGCAGTTGGGGCCAAAATAGTGGTGGCTTTTCCAGTGTTGCCTCTGATAGTTCAACAAGGACGACGGGTAGCAACCAAGTAAACAGTTAATGTAAATAAAACTGAGTTTTAGAGAAAAAGGATATATGGAAGGTAGTCATGTCCTTGCACCGAATGAAATAAAATTAACAACAGCACTATAATGCTAAATTTTAGAGACAAATGCAAATGTTGTCCACATTTTGATTATAACTGAAGCACTGATTGTTCTCAAAATTCACATTTTTCTTAGTTTAGTCATTAAGTATCAGTCTTCGAAATTTCATCTTTCTACGGTAACTACTCTAGCTTTGTGAATTCACTATATGCGGACAAAGCACTGTGGGGCGTGGGGATGAGTTTTGAAAACAAGGAACAAGGCGTTACGTACTATGCTAAAGAATCTAAAGCTGCTGGACTGCTGCTTAGTGGCAAAATAAGGACCAGGCAACATTTCCCAACTTGTGTTTTTTTAAGTGACCGAATGCTTTTTATAAAAAAAAGTAAATTTAACAAAAAAATTTTATTCAATTGGATTATTGTAAAGAATTTTTTATTTGTTAATTTTGTTAATGACAGTACGGCTTCAAAACCACTTATGAATGCTTATTTATTTTTTAAGAAATAAACATTACTTTTAGAATTCATAATTACCAACAACACATATTAAAATAACGATTTCCTTAATTATAAGAATAGTTTTAATTAAAAATAAAAAAGTTTATTTTTTCTTTGCAAATTAAACTCTTTTTTAAATTGGTCTTGTATTTTTGGGTTCTTTGGGTTTTCTGGTATTTAATTTCGTTCGTGTGTGTGTATGCGTGTGTTCATCAATTTGTGGTGCTGTAGTGCTTGTTGATCTTCAGCCATCCGTCCAGTCAGTCAGACAAACTAATATACATTTATTTATTTATTCATTAACCCTTGTGCCGTAAAAGGTAAAGACTTAACAAATTATCAAAATCACAATTACTTTATAATTACACATGATTTTGGTTAATTGTGTTGTTTCCACACATTTAAAAAAAATATATATAAAAATATTGGGTTTTTGTTCATGTTTTATTTCATTTAATTTTGTTCTTTCTGATTCTGCTGGTTGGTGCTGTTAATTGGATGATGAAAATGATGAAATGAGCAATTAAACATGTTTTTTGTTTTATTCTTTATACTCTGTATTTTTAAGCCACAAAGAAAAAAGAAAGATTTTCTCAACACTTTTTAATTTGAGGCACAAAAATATATATATAAAATTAAAAATGTTGAAGGTAATAAAACATAAAATCGTTGAAATAAGACAATACAAAAATAGAACAAAAATCAATAAAATGGAAATGAAGAAAAATAATCCAACGGCAACACTGGGAAAGTGCAGTTTAATATCAACTTAAGTGATTTAATTCTCGTATTCAGTTTTCACGAAAACAGTTGTATATGTACATATATAAGAATTGAGATTACATTCAACAGAGCCACCTGACAATTGGTGATAAGCAATATACACGTTAGCACTGACGATGGAAGTGTAGCGACTTACGAAAGTGACGCTACTCTGTTCTGCTGTGCACATAAAATTAAGTTGATGTTAATTTTTCCCTTGTTCCTTGGAATATTAAACATGCCCAATTCTTTCTGAATATAACGTTACGAACGTTAGCCTAATAATCAATTTGGATTGATAAGCAAATACGTTCGAAATAATTATATTAAGACAATACATAATTTATAACATAGAGAATACAATTACATCATATGAGACCTGGAATGAAGATAATTCTTAAAAAAATCCAATTCCAATAATTCAGTAAAGTGCGACTTTGACTCGCACACGAATTCAAAATTTTCCTGGGGAGTTTTCTAAAACAAGAGAGAAATATAACATTGCGGTGTTTATTTAAACTTCTTGTCCTAAATAAATGCTTATAACGAGTGATTTTTTTGCTATTATCTTTTTGGCAACACTAGTTTTGACAGCTCAAGCACGTTTTGTATCTTGTGTCACTGTCAAACATCTTCAGTTTGGTCTATAATTTAATCATGAATCGTCTTACAAACGAACAACGCTTGCAAATTATTGAATTTTATTACCAAAATGCGTGCTCTGTTAAGAAAGTTCATCGCGCGCTTCTTCCATTTTATGGTCAGTTTAATCGACCTACTGAGGCTTCTATTCGGGCTATTGTAAAAAAATTTCGCACCAAATTTACATTGTTGGACATTAAACCACCAACACGTTTACGTAGAGTGCGAACTGAAGAAAATATCACAGCCGTATCGGCCAGTGTTGGTAATGACCGTGAATTATCGATTCGGCGCCGTTCGCAGCAATTGGGCCTCTGTTACTCCACTACGTGGAAAAATTTGCGGAAGGATTTGGGTGTGAAGCCTTATAAGATACAGCTGGTGCAAGAATTGAAGCCAAACGACCTACCACAACGCCAAATTTTTGGTGAATGGGCTCTTGAAAAGTTAGATGAAGATCCACTTTTTTATCGAAGAATTGTGTTCAGCGACGAGGCTCATTTCTGGTTGAATGGATACGTGAACAAGCAAAACTGCCGTATTTGGAGTGAAGAGCAGCCAGAAGCATTGCAAGAGCTACCAATGCATCCACAAAAAACAACCGTTTGGTGCGGATTATGGGCTGGCGGCATCATTGGGCCGTATTTCTTCAAAGATGATGCGAATCACAACGTTACTGTGAATGGTGAGCGCTACCGTGCGATGATAACAAACTTTTTTCTGCCCAAAATGGAAGAGCTTGACTTGCATGACATGTGGTTTCAACAAGACGGTGCCACATGCCACACAGCACGCGAAACAATGGACCAATTGAGAGGCGAGTTCGGTGAACAGTTTATTTCACGCTTGGGACCAGTCAATTGGCCGCCCAGATCGTGCGATTTAACGCCTCTAGACTATTTTTTGTGGGGCTATGTTAAGGCTAATGTCTATAGCGACAAGCCCGCTTCGATTGACGCACTGGAAGCCAACATTGCCAACATTATTCGTGAGATACCGGCCGAAATGTTGGAAAGAGTATACCAAAATTGGACTAAGCGGATGGACCATTTGAGGCGCAGCCGCGGCCAACATTTGCATGAAATAATCTTCAAACATTAAATTATATCGACCCAACTATCGATCCAAATAAATATTTCATGCATTTTTCTGAATTTTATGTGTTTTTTTTTTTACTTTCCGATAGTTCTTATAAAATCACCCATTACAATTGTTTAACAACATTTTTTTATTTGAATTTAAAATTTTTGCATTATTCCCTTCAAAATGTTTAGGGAAAAAACTAGCAAGAATTTTTCCCTCTCCCTCATATTTAGAATACTTACTTTTTTCCCGGGGAGATTGTAATTTAGAATAGGAGGAATGGGAAAAGAGAAACTTTTCCCGGGGAGATTTTATTTAGAATAGGAGAACAGAGAATAGGAAAAAAACTCCCGGGGAATTGTGATTCATAATTGGGCTGATATACATATGTAGTATATCCTTATTTCTTTTTTGGCGAGTTTTGTGTGGTTTTCTGTTTTAAAAAACCTTTTTGGGGATTTCTTTAGTTTTGGCAATATTTTGTTTGTTTTATTTTTTCATTTTACCGCCTTTTTCGCTTTGGCGATTTTTTCGTTTTGGCTATTTTTTAATTTGAAGTTTTTTAGTTTTTGAGTTTTTTTATTTGGCGAATTTTTCATTTTCTTACGATTTTTTTAGTTTTGGTGATTTGTTTTTTTTTTGTGGTGATTTAAAGATTTGTTTTTTGTTTTGGCTATTTTTTAATTGTGAGTTTCTTATGTTTAGCGTTTTCATTTCTTTTGGCGATTTTCTTCATTTTAGTGTTTTTAGCGTTTTTTAATTTTTACATAAATCTGCTAAAACCACTTTATATATATCAAATCTAAGTACGTATTAGAAGATTTCATATGGCCAAGTTCCGACCAGACAGTGTGTATATTACACGAAACCATTCGAGCTGTTTTTACCCCCTCATAACTTTGCTCCACTTGATAATAAAATAATAAAACTTGAAACACAAGGTCTCCCTACAGAGGTAACCTCATAGGTGAAATTTGCTTACATGTTGCCTACAAATTAGATTGTATTGTACCTATCAAGGACTTGGTCCTTATTTTTATCTCAGTACTTTTTACGGCCGAAATTGTTGGCCTTATTTTCACATGTATGTTTTGTGCGGATTCACTATAACAATGTGCAATAGGGGCTTTAAGTCATCCTAAAATAATGGTCAGGCGAAGGATTGCCATTTGCATTTTGAGAAAAAGAGGACGCCAACCACAAAAAACGAGGACACTTGGTCCAAAAGATAAAAAGATAAAAAAAAAATTTATAAAAAAACTACGTTTGGCAATCAAAATAAGTGATGCAGTTTCATTTAAAGTAAGAACGTCAATACACCGCTGCCAACAATTAAAAATTTCAATGTAAGACTGAATGTACTAGTGATGATACGAATATCAACTTTTAATATTCGCGAATACGCATATTAAAAGTTGATATTTGTGCCGATATTCGCCGAATTCGAATACGAATATTCAATCTTAATAGTAAGTGCCACTTGATATTTAAAATTTAATTGAAGAAAATCTACCATTTGCTTCAATAACAATAAATTGAGAAAAACTGTAACAATACTATAGGTATTTTACATTCCGATGACTGAATTTGAAATTATTAACTTAGCACCTGAATGCCACTTTTTTAAATTGTAGATGGAAAGTAAATAGGGAAAAATACGAGCTTCTTTTACCTACACAGAAAAAATTCATATAACACAAGCATTATGTTTTTGGAATATCTTGCACGATGTCAAAGTAAAGCGAATCATAAACCAAATAAAGAAATTTTGACTTCCAGCCATGAAAAATATAAAAACAATAATGTCAACTTCATCTGTTATGGATGCCCTTGCTTTCGATTGTTAACAATCATTCAATGATATAAATTTATGTATGTATATTGGCAAAGTGGTTGCTGCGTTGGATTTCAAACCTAAAGCGGCCTAGTTCGATACTGGTTGAAGTTAAACTACAAAGAGTGAGTAAAAATACAAAACAAAACAAATCCAAAAGTGTATAATCGATAATAAATGCAAACATAAAATAAATTAGCTAAAAATTTCCTAACAGAATTTTTATACATAATTTGAATTTATAATTTTGTTGGATTTTTTTTGGAAATTTTCAAGTAAATTTTTTGTTAACATCCTATTATACTAATTGAAAATTAAAAAAAAATCAACTAATTTCGTTTACTTGGATATACGAATCTAAACATTTTTTTACTCAATTCTTCGGATTTTTTAATCAAAGCGCATATTCATTTTTTTCTGTGTATAGACAGGCAATATTTAGAGACTACAAAACTTTTATTTTTAAAGTTCAATATTCCTCTACTGATCTTTGATTATTACTTTAACATGATTCATTTAACTGGACTTTACTTTTTAAATACCATGTCGTTGTGAAATATACTTTGTTTCTTTGTTCTTTACTAAAAGAAGCTTTTCGTTAAAGATAAAGGGTGTTTTTTGAGTAAAAATTAATATTTTTTGTTTAATTTTCAGTGTTTTTTATGTATTATTTTTTGGAACGTATTTGCAAAATATTCGATTGAATTTGGCAAATACGAACACGAATATCATGAAAGAGGCGAATATTCGGCAAGTCGAATACGAATATTCGTAACATCACTAGAATTTGCACGATGATATATTTCAAGGAACTAGTTGTATGAAATTTTTTTTTTTTTTTTGCAACAGTCGCGTTTCCAGTTTAAGGGATTTGTTCCCAAACTGGGGAATTATTTTCGTGAAAATTTTGAATTGGGGATCAGGTGATTTTTTGAGGACTATACATAATACATGATTTTTATACTATTTCTTTTTAATCTTATTATTTTGATCGAAAGACTTTTTGTATTATATTTGAATCACATTTTAAAAGAACACAAATAAATCGGATTATTGGTGAAAATTTTATAACTTCAAATTGGAAGTCCCTAAATATCGGAATTAAATTAATTTAACAATTTGGAATCGTATATAAAATGAGTAGTTTCGCATTGAGTACCCTGCGTATTCGTTTGCTACTTTAAACTAGGGTCGAGTTCTGATGGCTTTATATCATAATAAACGGGGCTCGGATTTTCATGTAATTAAAAATTGATTTTAAGCGCTTAACAAATGCACCTAAAAATGAAAAATATGCATAAAAATATGCCAATTTTTTTTGTAATTTTTTATTATTATTAGAGAAAAAACATAAAACAATCATAATTGGGTCTATTATTTAATGCAACCGAGCTTTAGTTGCGTTGCCAGAAAGGCACTAAATAGCAACTGAAATTGACAGCTCTGAGTTACCATCAGTAGTATCATTTTTAGCAGCTAAGGCTCGGTTGCCATCCATTATTGACCTATTAACATTTTTTTTTTAAATGAGAAGTATGCATCAAAAAAATTTATACTCAAAAAATATGCATTTATTGCCAAAATATGCACTTACCACCAAAATATGCAAATACAAATCGATACCAAACTGCTTAAAATTTGATGATTCGCATAGATAATTAGTCAATACCTCTTTATGTATCACCACAAAAAGCATGCAATTGCATGAAAGTCCGATCCCTGATAATAAGCGTCAGACTGTATGAATGAAAAACATTACAAAAATAGTGCGACTCTTCTAGTTATAACGATATGGACAATTATTATTATGTAATTTTTCAGAATTAGACGCTATTTAATTTAGTTTTTTTGTATTCGAAAGGTGAATTGAGCATTCTTAGCTATGCTTAAAGAAAATCGTTCTAGCCGTTTAGAAGCTATCACATATTTTCTAGCGGAATCCTTTTGAATCTATGTGTCTGTAGCACCGGAACGCTCAAACGGCTAGATCCATATTAATTGAATTTCATTTGTTTGAAAGGTGATTTAATCTAAAATATTCTAACCTATACTTCAAAAACACTCGGTCCAGCCGTTTTGGAGTTATCATCCATTTTCTTTGGCGGTTTTAAAAATTTTTAAGCTAATATTATTTATAAAATTGGAAGGAAACAAGCAAATAGTTTTTAATAGAAAAAAGTACTCTTGCAAAAAGCTTTTATTAATAAAAAAATAAATCATAAAATCCAAAAAACCCGACCAGTAGTTCGGAGCATATCGACTTTTACTGCCGGGAGCCATTATTAAGATTTGAAGATTCGAGTTTTAATGCTTCCCGACTGTAAATGTCGCTATGTTTCACACTACTGGACTTGTTATTTTATTATGAGTTTTTTTAACACGTTCGGGCTTTTCAATTTTTTAAATTTATTTTTTACTTTTTAGTTTTATTAAGTTCATCTTGTACACAGTTTGGTTTTCGATATTTTGTTTAAAGGTCACTTTTTCACAGTCGGATTTTTTGGTTGCTAAGCAACTTTAAAGCAATTTAGTATTCCTAATTAAATTCAAACATATAACTTATATAATTCGTATTTTTGTTATCCCCTTTTAATTTACTTTATTTTGATACCTCACTCGATAGGTTGGTAAATTTTTTTAACGTATTACTTTTTCACGCAAAAAATCCGCCATTTTGTTTTTTTCTTTTCAAACACCTTAGGCTCTTAAGACGAATATAACGATACCTTAACTGTCGAAATCCATACAGGACAATAAAGAAATTTACATACATACATAAAAGAAACGCGAAAAACATAACCGTTCTTGGCAGTCTGGTAATTAAAAAATATAACCTTTATATATTTTTGTAATCTATTTTTAATTTCCTTTATTTTGATACCGCACTCGATAGGTTTAGTAAAAAAAATTTTACGTATTACTTTTTCACTCATCAGCCATTTTGTTTTTTTCTTTTTTAAACACCTATCTAAGAACACTTAGATTCTTAAGACGAATATAACGATACATTAATTGTCGAAATCCATAGAGGCGTTGGGAAGATACGAGGTAACAAAAAAATTTACAAACATACATACAAGAAACGCGCGAAAAACATCACTCTTCTTGGCTGTCCGGTACAAATAGTTTCGTGCGAATAGTTTGTGAGGTTAAAATTACCATTTTTTAAATATGTTTTAAGAGGAACCGATTTATACAAATGAACTAATTTCTCATAGTTTTTGGGGCATGAAAAATCAAAATTGTGGATAAGGTATAAAATGAAATTGGGCGAAACAAACAGGTTAGAAAAAATGGCACGACTTCAATTTCTTGAAATTGTTTTTTAAATAACAATCGTCGACAATTTCGTATTGAATAATTGTAAAAAAAAAGTTGCATGGAAATTTCAACGTATAAACAGACGAAGAAATACGTAACAACTTTAAAAGAGAATGGAAAAAATGGTCATGAAATAAACTCATCGCGCAAATTGATGTTAATAAGAAAAATATATGGCGAAAAGAGAAAATAGTAGGACAACACCGGACACTTGAAAAAAAGAAGTAGGACTACCCCGGACGCCCTAAAAAGAGGACAGTGTCCGGCGAAAAGAGGACGGATGGCAGCCCTAGTCAGGCGTAAGCTTTGAAAACACCTATACAAATGTATTTATTATTATTTTTTATTTTTAGTTCCCTCTCTACCAGAATGAGTTTTTAGAACCCTGTTATTTAAAAAAAATTTATTATGTTACACAGTGTAAATACAAATGTTGTTTTTCGAAGCTATTTATGAAATGTGTAGAATGAAATATTTAGTCGTACGAAATCAGTTGTGTGAGAGTCAAATTTATTCTTAATTGTTTTGAATTTATTCATTCTTCTTTTCGCTTTTGCTGAGAAAGAATTGAGCATGAGATAATTTACAAGGAAGAAGTAAAAGTTAATTAACTTCTACCATACACGTTGGAACATTATAGGCTGTTTTCGGAGCCTGCCTCAACCCCATCATGTGTGTTCATGATGTGCAGACTTAGTTTTAAGGTGCAGTTGGTTGTGGTATTATCCTGCAAAAACAGCATGTTTTTATGCTTTTTATGTTTTCATTATATTAAATTAATTGAAATTTTTTTATATAAAAATCCTACTTTGTACGTTTTATAAAAAAAAAACTAATTTACACCTTCTTTACAAAAACTAGTCCAATTTAAATCTCAGTGTAATTATTATGGTCCAACCAACCAGCCATCCGTTGAACAACGTCAACAATGGTGCTCTAACCAGTTTTCCCTTATGATTTACTTTATTTTCTTTTGTCTTTTTTAATATTTCTTTTTTATTTTGCCTCTCTTTTCTTATTTTGTTACCACGTATTCATACGATTCCAATTAAGTTCAATTATTTGTTTATGTACATGTGTAAGTTGGCTGTTAATTTTATTTAGTATTTTCGTGTTCATTTGTATTCTTTGTTTCTTCTATACCAATAATGAATGTTTGGTATGAAATTTAATTGCGTAAATGTGAGCATAATTTTAATTATTTATATTTTTCCAATTTTAAATGATGATTTCTATCTTTCTTTGTTAATGTATTTCTTTATTTTTATTTTACTTTCAATAACTCTTTGTTAGGCCCTACACGTTTGTAACATATTTAAATAATTTACCAGAAAGTTCATCATGAAACTCGGTTTTCATGAAATTCGGTTTTCCGAATCTCTATTAGAAGATCGTTTAGAAGTTAGGTTTTGAACACTTTCGCCAAGTACTGCAACTGATTCACATAATCATCGTTTTTAATGTTCCACCGATCGCTAAAATAATGGTAACAAATCTGTATGTACTTATATTCTGAAATTTGTTACGAACAGGATTGTCAGATGTTTCGATTTCTCGCTAAACGCGGCGATTTTTAACTTGTCTGGCGTCCAAGTTTTTGATTTGGTGACATGGCGATTTTTCTGACGACAAATAAATTTGTTGGCGATTTTTATGGCTATTTTGTAACAAAAACCAATTTTGGCCACACGTTTATGATACAACAGCAAATTGTTGAATTTCATAAAAAAGCTACGATATTTTACATTTGCACTTTTGCAAGACCATTTGCATAAAAAACTGAGCACCGGTAATGTTATTTTTATGTTTTATTACGCGTTACAATTTAGATGATTAAAAATAAACAAACAGTCTTGCGAAAGAGTAAATGCAAAAAATAAAATCCACGAAATTTTGCATTTGGTCTTTCGCAAGACTATTTGCATCTAAGCCTATTACGCTTATTTTATTGTTTTGTGATTTTCAAAAATATTATTAAGAAATTCTCAAATGGTTTTTGAAAGTCTGTGCATAAGATAAGAGGTTCAAAGTTGTGGTTGAAGTCTACTGACTATACAAACACTCTACATATAAATGTATTTTTGGCAAATGTATTTTTGACGAATGTATTTATTAGAAAAGGTATTTTTGAAGAATGCATTTTGGGGAAGATAAAGTTTTCGTAGATACTTTTTTGAAAACGGACTTTTCGGAATATATGGCAAGAGTAAAGGGTTGAATTTTATATAATTTATGGTGACTGCATTCAGTTGAGAGGCATGGACTGGTTACATCTTCTCTCAGCAGGCATAACAGCAATCAGAGAAACTGAAATTTTTGTCTACCGTTTTCAGAATTTGAATGATTAGCAATTTTAGAGTTATGAATAAAAAATCTTCTGGCCTAAAAATCTTATTTACCGCTAACAAAGTAGCGGGTCAATTGATAGTCTTAAATAAACTAAATGAATTTTCTCTTCAGATATTGTGTCAAGTCGTTCGATTTCTGCAGAAAATGCAGCCCTGATCTAATAAACTTAAGCTGTTCTTAGACTATACTACAGGCTGTTCGACTTTTGCACAAAATGCAACCCTGATGTAATATGTTGTTATTGCTTTTTTAAAACTTTCCATAAACTCACTAGATCAAGGTTGCATTTTCTACAGAAGTCGAACGGCTTTTGAGATAGTGTAAAATAGTAAAATAGCTATATAACTCATGGGAACTCGGGCTGTAAACTACTGCATACTGACGTTGGTAAAGTAAAACTGTTTGTTATTTTCATGCGACCAAACTTAATGATTCTCTCTCTAGCAAAAATATTTTTCATTCAATCTTAGCTTCTATCGGTTTAATTTTTAAATAAAGCCACAGCTTAAGAACTACGAGAGTATTTAGTCTTTTAGCTTTAAACACAGTTTTTTAAATTTTGCTGATAATTTAATTTTTTCGTTTTACTCGCCTTAAAATTATAATTAACTTAATTATTTTCGATGAAGATTTTTTTAGTTTTTGCTTATACTTTTGTAATTATGTAAGAAGAGTATATAATCAAAAAAAGGAATAAAAATTAAACGTTGCTGTGTGTGTGAATTAAATAATGAGAGGAAAAAAAGAAGAAATTATTTTAATTATGAATGAAAAGCGTCTCAACAACTTCCGCTATTGACGCACAGACTTGGTTAGTAAGACTAAGTTATTGAAACAAACGTCATCCGTCCGTCTCTCCATCGTGATGAAACAACATCATTGGCCGAAGAAATTACAAACACGCACACAGCCAAAAAGAATAAAAAAAACACTACACAAACTGGGTAGTTTCAATAATTAGTGGTCACTTATTTCTAGACAGAAATCTCTGGGCTGCAATTCGAGATTCGCCCACAACAATCACACCTCATCGAGGATATTTTGGCCATGTAATAGTTGCAACTTGCAAGTGTACGTTGGTTTAAGTACGAGAATGCAAGTACTAAATTCATTTTTGCTTGTATGTGTGTGTGTGTGTGTGCGTTTAATTGTATGTTGGCCTTATGCATGTGTTTGTCTGCATGTTTATTTGTAATTTCCCCTTTAGCTCAAACAGCAATTTTTAAGCAGTTATTATTATCAGTAACGTTTTTTTGTAGGCCAAAACAGAACAAAACAAAATGATGATATCGGTGATGATGATGGAGGTGGTGGTGATGGTGGTGGCGGCGGCGGTGGCGGCGTTGCTAAAACAATTATTTCAAAATACACAGTAAGCAACAGCAACAAAAACAAAATACAAAACGATAATTACTATCAAAAGGTATAAAAAATACAACCGCAACATTATAAGCCTTATGCTGTTTTTCGTACTCACTCTTAACCTTCACTAAACACAAACTATAAGGACTTATAATAGGCTCAAAGAAGCTAAGAAACATTTTAACCCTTTCTGGGAGGGGAACCATTGCTAAGAAGATAAAAAAAACTGTCAAAAATTCAAGTTAAGAAAGTCGAAAGTTTTCCGAACAAATAAATCCAAAACTCACAAAACGTAGAAATTAAATCAATTATATAGAACATTTTCCTGAATGTTCGAAATTTTACATACATGCAAGAAAAGTGTTTTAAGCTCACAAAAGAGCCATCATTTGGCTAAAAAATCCTAAACTCGAAAAAATCTAAATTGAACTGATAAAATCGAAAATTTTCCGAATGTTCAATATGCATCAGATTTTCGAATTTGCATCAAAAGTGCTTTAAAATAACCAAAGACTCATAAATTCGCTAAAGATATCTCAAACTAGTAAAAAATAACAGCTTAACTGAGAAAATTTAATGTTTTCCGAAAGTTCGAAACTTAACACATTTTCGAACATGAAATAAAATTTTTGTGAGGCTACAAGAGGTTTATAATTTGTCTTAACACTTTCAAAACTTCTAAAAATCTGAGTCGAACTGCAAAAATCAAATATTTTCTGAAAGCTCGAAAGTTGGCACATATACGAGCCTGCATCAAAAGTGCTTGCAAGTTGACTAGAGACTACTTCTTTCACTGAAGACTTCCAAAACTCGCATAATTCAAAAAGAAAATTTAATATTTTCCGAAAGCTCGAAATTTAACACATTTTTGAATATAGTCCAGAAATACATTCTATATTTGCATAGATCTAAGTTGAGTTGAGAAAAGCCAATATTTTGCTGAAGATCGAAATTGATCACAATTGCGAATATGCACCAAAATTGTATTAAGCTCACCGAAAGGTTCAAAATTAGTCTAAGCACATTCAAAACTCGCAAAAATTTACGTTTTGCTGAGAAAATCTAATGTTTTCCGAAAGTTCGAAATTTATCACATTTACGAAAATGCGCCAAAAGATTTTTATGTTCACCGGAGGGTCATAGTTTGTTCGAACATGCAATAAAAGTGCTTCAAGTCAACCACAGACTACTTACTTCACTGAAAACTTCCAAAACTCGCAAAAATATAAGTTGTGCTGAGAAAATTTAATATTTTCTGAAAGTTCGAAACTTAACACATGCCCCAAAACCATTTCAAATCCAGTACATGCTTATAATTTGCCAATGACACAATCAAAGCTCGCAAATATATAAGTAGAATTAAAAAATCTAATATTTTTCTTAATATCGAAATTTAGTACATTTTCGAACATGCATCAAAAGTGCTTTACACATTCGATACTTGCAAAAATCTAAGTTGACTTTGGAAAATTTAGTATTTTGGGCAACATTGAAAATTAACAGATTTTCGAAAATGCATAAAAAGTGCTTTACATCCACCAGCAGTGTTGCCAGAACCTGATGAGGAAAAATTGCTAACATTTTATTTAAAAAAAATGCTAAAATATGCTGAAAGAAATGTCGTCAAAACTGCAAAGAAAAATTTTTTAATGTGTCGGAACAGTGTAATTAGCATGGTATAAAATTACCACGCACATACATAGTTAGTATTTATGATTATAATAATTATAATTTATAATAGTTTTTATAACTTTATACTTGATTTTAAAATAAAGGAAAATAAAAACCATACAGTTCGACTAAAAATTCATAACTCAATTATTGAAACTCTAAAGGCACTTAGCTAAACATGAATGTGTACTGTTCCAAGAAACTTGGGCAAAATAAACATTCAATAAAATCCCAGCATTGAGAATATCGACGATATTCCACGCTGGTAAGACTGAAATGGAAAAAGCTTAAAATAGTTGAACATGCTAAGAAAAGACAGTTAGTGAAGTTCCGAACATTTAGACAGAGTTCAATAAGGTGCGACTCGCCACAAGATGTCGACAGTGTGTTAATTGAGCTCACTAATATTAGTAGGATTATCGCTACAGTGTTGTTGCCACTGTCAGTGGTAGTGTGGGTAAAAAACTCTGATGAGTAGACTTGGTGGTCACGAAACAGCTGTCAGTTCAACCTTCCGTACAGCCAAAATTTTCTTTGAATGTTCAATATTTACATGCTTTAGAATTTCTTTCTTAAATAAAAAAATAATTTAATCAAAAAATTAAAAATGAACTTAAGCCAAACTAATTTAATAACTTTGCATAAAAACCATACAGTTCGACTAAAAATTCATAACTCAATTATAAAGGAAAATTAATATAATTTTTAACATAAAAAAGTAGAAAAAAAAGAATGCAAACGTTGATTTTTAAAATCAAATAGATTTTAAAGCTCAATTTAAGAAAAACTGAGTTAATTAAAATATAGCGCATTGTTTCTTTAAATTTTTTTAAGGTTCTGTGAAAGTTTGTACTAAGAAGAGTTTTTTATGTTTACATTTTTCTTGTAAAATATACGAAATAACGAAATTCCAGACATTTTAAAGTAACTAGTCATCTTTAATTTCATTTTAATTTCTACGAAAGTCAATACATGAAAATAATGTTGCATTTTTTGGAAAAAGATACAATGGCGTTCTTTCGAAAATTAAACATTATTGCATGTGATGCTTTTTATTTTTTTCCACAGTATAGCCAATTGAGATATCTTTATTGTATAAAGTTTTCAAGATGGAATGAAAACAGATTCAAAACTTACAGTAGTTTATTTATGATAACACGAGCATTTTTAAGAAAATTGTGTAAGCAATAACAATAAAAACAACCTTAGCCGTAGTATTTCCAAAAATTTCTATTTGTATATTCTACACAATGGCGATAGATTAGTTTGCTGTATGCTGTTAAAAAGACAATAGAAAACTTTTCAGGATATTTAAGGATTTTTTTTTCATTTGCGATGTATTTGTCTTCAATTTGAAAAAAGTGAACTTGAACCTTTTAAATGATATTTAAATTACTAAAACCTGATGACGCCCTACAAAGTTATGCTATTTTCAAAATTACTTTTTACAAAAAAAAATCTTGATGTATTCAAATAGTTGTTTTTATTATTATTGCTTATGCAATTTTCATAGAAATTATTGAGTTATCCAAAAGAAACAACTATAACTTTTGAGTTTGTTTTCAACCCATATTGAAAAATGTATACAATAAAGACATGTCAGTTGGCTACATTCTGCAAAAAAATAATGAAAATTAAACTACCATTTTTCAGGATATTTAAGGATAAAGGATACTTTGGTATTTTAGACGCACTTTTAGCAGGAACATATTTCCTTTTTAATCAATGACATCAATTTCATTTATATCCGATGACGCGTTCTAAAGTTATTCAATCTTCAATATAACGAACTTTTTTTTAGAAATCATGAGGTATAAAAATAATTTTTCGCCACGCACACAGGAGTAGAAGATATGTGTAGATTTTCAATTAAATCGGAGCGGTGAAAAATCCAAAACCTTGTTTTCATGTCGAAAATATTCGTTTTTACCCTACACACAAAAAAATATACCAAAAATATTTTTTATCAACCCATTGTTCGGAATTATTTTTATATCTTATTAATGTTTTTGTCCGCTTCTAACAACAGTTTTGTTAGATTTTAATTTTGGTAGTAATGTTGACAACTTTTAATTTTTAAAGCAAAATAGAACCGAACATATTTAGGTGTTATTATATTGTAAAGATAAATAACGTTTTAAAGATGTCGAAAATTTCTTATGCGTTTTGTTCTAATAAACGACGTTGTTAGCCATATACGAGTATGTATATTTTAAAAATATTTAAATTTGTTTAAAAAAATTTTGTGATTTTGGTTAAAATTTTGTTCAATAACATAATTATTTTAATTAAAAAACTCGGTGGATTTTTTCAAACAAATTTTTGTATTTGAATATACAAATTTATTTATAGGTCCTGAATTAAACAAAAAATTATTTGAATTTCACAAATACTTGTTCAAATTCAAAAAATAATTTTTTGTGTGTATACATAAACATTTTTGTTAGAAATAACAGAATCAGGCAATTAATGCCTACCAATTTGAATAATTAATGTGTTATCTTCTTTGGGAAAGGGATAGTGTAGAGAGAACAGGCAGTGAAGTGGGAGAGAGATAGAAAGCTTAATTCACCCTACTATTGCCCATTTTTTTGTAGAGCAGTGTTGAAAGCCCATCGGGTGTCAAGTAGAGGCATTGAATTGTTTAAGCTGTGTAGCCATTGTATTAGTTCTTTTACTTCGCCGACGGTTCTGCTACAATACCGACGAAGGAGGGTGCTGTGAAGTGGATTAGGATATGCTAGTATTACTTGCTGCCTGTGCTGCCAAAGTGATCAGTGCTATGCCTTCATCACTTTAACAGTCCAACAACAATCAACACAATAACACCAATACACATGAGGAAAATGCATGATGTTGTTGGCTTGCCTGAAACAAGTCTTGAACTCAAGACCTCAGGGTTTGTAGTCAAACGCGCTAACTACTGAGCCAACAGCAACCTCGAAATGTTGAACCTAAATATTCCATAACTTAAGATTTCCGGTTTTTTTAATTTTCTGGTTATTGAGTTGTAATTTTTGTTAGCAATAGTGTGTAATTTTACAAAATGCAAAAAAAAATATTTTGATTTTAGGAAGATAAGGTCTATTTTCCTGTGGAACATCTCATTGAGATATTTGTACATCCAGTAAAGTTACAAATTAAAATAAAACCCAAAAATTAAAACGAAAAGAAAAAAATGCTAAATAATTTTGGAAAATGCTGAAAAAAATGCTATATGCTAAAAATATTTTTGTCATGCTAGATAGGTTAAAAAATGCTAGATGTAGCATTAAATAAATTGGCAACACTGTCTACCAGAGACTATCAATTCTAAAACAGAGACCCTTAGTTTAATTAACCACATCTAAAGCGCGCTAAAATCCAAGTTTAACTGAGAAAATTCAATATTTTCCGAATGTGCCAAAAGTGCTTTAAGTCCAGCAGAGGTTCGTAATTTGTACAAACACATTCAAAACTCGCAAAAAACTAAGCTGAACTGTGACATTCGTGCTGCAGCACATTGAATATTTTCTTTTTTATAAAAAATACATAACTTTGGATTTTCTCAGATTGATCGCAAGTGATCTTTTTCATGTTTTATTGTTGTTTTACAATTTTAGCCACTTCCAAATGCTCGTACATAGATTAGAAAAGTTATCCTTAATATTATTGTGCCCGAATCGGATTAAACCATCAATACATCACACTAGGATGCTAAAGGACTGCATTGTATTTCAATATTATGAAGTAAGTTTTAAAATATTTATTTTATTGCAACACACACCGACCTTAATGGGTTAATAAAATAAAATTGGACTTTGTTAACTGAAACAAAAAAATCAAGATTCATTTTAAAATTACCTTAAATTACTACAAAAAAATACCAATTATGTGCTTTTTTTTTGGTTTGTGGTAAGATATGGAGAGTTCAATAAACACGTCTGCTTTACTATACATCCATACATACCATTCATTACTCTTTTTTTAAATTATATAAAAAAGCAAAAAAGGACTGTTTTGAAATTTTAATTTGATATTGCTTCTACAAAAAATATAAAAAGAAAAAATCCAACCAACGAATGAAATCAATTATTGTTGATTTATATTAAACTCTATATAAAAAAGAAATAAAAAAAGAACAAAAAATTGCATATTGAAATTAGAATGGACGATTCCCACAAATAATGCATGTGTAGTATTTTTTTGTATTGCCGGTCGCTCGGTCTGATGGCCGGTATAGAAATTAAAATGCCTTTTTTCTTTTTTATTGCTCAAGATAAATTTTTAATGCCTCTTAAGCAAAATTCAATTTGAGCCGAAATGTGTGTGCATGTCATGTCAGTATGTCTGTCTGTCTGGCTGTGTATACTGTCTAACCATAATAATTATCTGTATTTATACTCACGACGATTGTAATTGCATTAATTGGTACATAATACATCAATTGAACTGCAAACAGTCTACAAAATTTCTATAATAGTAATAAAATGTTAATAAATCACACATTTAGGTTTCTCCACAAGGTACAATAAACGGCACAAAAAGTGATCCTCTCTCTCTCTCAATATATGCTCTGATACCGCCAAACAGAGACAACAAGTCTAATTAACGACTGCGCACTTGGTTGTGATCTTTGAGCCAGCCAGGTTGTGGGATGATGGCCTTTACTATTCTGAAGTTACAACCTCACAAATATTAGGTACCAAAAATTGGACTCATAAAAATTCCATCAATGCAGGGGGGGGGGGGGGGGGGGGTTTCGATTTCTATGAAGGAAGCATTTCAACATAACCTTCTATTATAGTATGCATAAAAGTATTAAAAGTCATGTCACGCTACTTGCATAGTCATAATTTTAAATTGGGGAAAAATTTTAAAACTTTCGAAAAAGTTAGAAATTCACCTCTCTTTAAAAAAATATAATGACTATCATAAATTAAAAAAAAAGATTTCAACTAAAAATCTTGTATATTCAAATAATTTGGATGTTCACCACTCTCAAAAAAAAAAATCAATAACACTATTTTGAATTTAGCGATAAAAAATCGTATAATGGACTATAAAAGAACTCATTCTTAAAGTCCTAGCTTAATAAATAAATAAAATTTCGAAAAAGCGCTCAAAAAACTTCAACAAAAATATTATAATATTTTCAGATTTTAATTTGTCGACTTTTTTCTTTTATTTGCATTTGTTTTAAAAATTACGTAATTCTGGGGGAAAAACCGACTTCAATACAAAACCAAATCTTGTACGCCATTTAATACAAAAAATTTTTAAAATTGGTCCATAAATGGCAGAGTTATGCGATAATCAATATTTGGAGGGGGTGGGGCAAATCACCCCACCGATTTTCAAAAACACATTATGGGACCAAACAACAAGCAAACCTTTTGAAACAAAAGAATCATTTTGAAAATCGGTTCATTAATGGAGGAGTTACGCGATAATGGGCGATGGACAGTCCGATTTTCGAAAAAATATGGCACCAAAGACTTTCGGACAAAAAGAAATTTTGAAAATCGATCCATAAGTGGAGAAGTTATGCGATAATCAATAAGTCGGTTAAAAAATCGCCTATATTCGAAAAAGTTGGAAATTCACCAATTTCTGAAAAAGTCAGTGCAACTATCTTATACTTATCGATAAATAATTGTGTTTGCGAAGTCTCATACGAATCAGATAAGTAGAAGTAGTTAAAATAAATATTTACTTTTCATGGGCGTGGCACTGCCCACTTTTCTAACCACAATGTTGTATTGTAACGATAATAAGAATCGGCTGAGTATATGATTATTTACTTTTCATGGGCGTTGCACTGCCCACTTTTCTAAACATAATGTTGTATTGTAACGATAACTAAAGGTGTATGCAAAGTTTCATAAGAATCGGTTTAGTAGAAGTTGTTGAAATATAATATTTACTTTACATGGGCGTGTCGCAGTCCACATTTTTTATCCTGATGTAGTATTTAAACAGAAGCTTAATGTGTGTGTAAGGTTTCATAAGAATCGGTTGAGTAGAAGTAGTTGAAAACGAATGTGTTTTTACTTTGTATAGGCGTATAGGCCGCCCACTTTTCAATGGGACCAATCTGGAATTAATTCCTTTTGAATAGAGAAAAAATCCGAAATCGGTTTATATATTCATAAAAAAATACATGACGAATTGATAACCTTTCTCCTTTTTTTTTGAAGTCGGTTAAAAAGTACAAACACTTTTAGACCTGAAGAAAATACATTCGTATCACATAAGAACAGCGGTGGCGTTTGAGGCATTGCAAGGCGAAGAAATAATCATCGGCGGCGGCACGCTATCGACTGAAAGACAGTTGGATCGTTTCTTTGTTCAACAGCTGATTTTGTTGGACTTTATTACGGTTTTCGAACCGACTTCGCCTTTGTAATAGATTAATGGAAAATGCTGCGTGGTTCTTGAATCTGCTACTTCGATTGTCGTACCAGATTAAAGAAACACACAGCAATTTTTTTATCTATTACAAAGGCGAAGTCGATTCCAGAGCCGTAGCAAGACCCATTTACAATTGGTTTGAAGTGTATATACAGATTTACGTATCCACATAATTACATACATATATACATACATAAACATGTATACATAAAAGCACATACATACGTACATATGTATGTATTTACTTTAACTTCACTAGAAGAAGATTGGTCAAACGCTTCAACTTGTATTAGTGATAGTCTTTTTCGTTTGGCTTTACTCATTAAGTTTATAAACAATTTTCTTTTAATACGTCTTACAGGGGCATACATACATAGATATAGCTAGAAGATATGTACCTTCTATTGTAAGATATAAAGTAAAGCAAAAAAAATAGAAAAAACATATATTTCCTTTCGCATGTGCTGATTTTTGTGAGCATAGAAGAAAAACTTAATAAAAAACAATTCTCCAACCAACCAGACTCTGAGCAGATTTTATTTCTTACATTAACTTGCTCGTACTGCTACAATAACAAAAACAATTGCTGACGTTTAATTAACACCGAACTCTCAAAACAACAACAATTGTTACTAATAGAGAAAAACTCCAAGTTATATATACTTATTATATATACATATGAATGTATGGATGTAGTATATATGTACATAGAAGAAAGGCAAATGAAAAAGTAGCAACAAAAACATCTTAAAATCAGGCAGTCAGTCAGTCAGCCAACCAACTAATCAACAAAAAGCTCTCACAAATTCAACAACCCTCTGTGATTACACAACAATTTGCAGTGACTGAAATTAACTTGGCTATACTTGACTAGAAAGTCACCAGTATGAAAGTATTTAATGAAAATTTCCCCTTTTTAACTCGACATATACCAATAATGTAGTGAACATTGTATGTGGAAGAGTTGAAGAAGCACCCAACCAACCGACAAACAATTAATTATACGAAGCAACTAACTCATTAAACAAAAACAAATACATAAAAAGAATATCTATGTATGTACTATATGATACAGTAAAAATAGCTTTAGATGTTTAATATTCTTCTTCGGAGGCATATTCGCTTTTTTGAAGCCCCTCAGACGTAGCTATGAATGGCTGCTAAGTCTCTGGATTATACGTCAAAGGAATTATTATACGGCTGTATTCGAGGTCTAACACTATGGTTTACAGTTCCTCATCTTGTTGATTTATAGCCACACCTTAATGCAGGGCTCTCTTTGGGAAAGGCTAATTAATTTTTTCCAGAACTTGACCTGTTGCCGATTACCTCTGTGAAATTACGGAACTGGTACTATTTACTACACAGACTAAGTTCAGAGCTTTGGACTCTCTCGGTTGCAGAATAAGGAGCTGCCCCTATCGAATAGAGCAAAATATCTATGAGTTATTCTGAACCCCAAATTATGGTGGAAACTAAATGTGCAACACAGGTTAAGAAGGCAGTGGCGGCCCCCTACTCCGATCGCAGCATGTTTGGTTCCAAATGAGGCCTAAGTCCTAAAATGCTTAAAGGGATGCATACAGCAATTGTATGTCCAATATTGAGTTATGGATCAGTAGTATGGTGGTCCGCCACAAGTAAGAAATATGTTGGAGATTAACTATACAGAAGATCTGCTTGCATGGCGATTACAGGTTTTCTGCGTACTAGTTCTTCAGACGCTCTGAATGCTATACTAATCTTAACTTCGATTGGCCTGCATATATTGACTGTATCCTCAAGTTTCCGCCAAAGCGCACGGTTATGCATCTTGGTGACTAACCACACCTTGATGTTGTACTTTCTTGGAAAAAGAGTAATTGGTTTTAGCAGGCATTACCTTTGGCCAATTACCCATAAAACGTATGTGTTACTAACAAATCTCTAGAATAACAGAGCAACGGGCGTACATAGAAGTATTTAAGGGAAAGAGGGTAACCTATGCGAGTCTGTAAGAATGTGGACAGGTACCTAAGGTCTCGCCCAAGGCCAAAGTCTATAGAAAGTTAACCACTATGGGTTTTCTTTCGAGCCTTAACCAGTAACCGAACGCTGGTACCATGGGAACCAGTAGCACCACAAATGACCTGTCTTCTAGAGGGTTACCTGATGTTCGCGAAGGGAATACTCTGTTCTTATTAGGATGGATTTTCTGGCGGGCTTCGTCTTACGCTTACCAGGAAGGATGATTCTGAGACTGGTTATTGGTGAGGTCTCCCTCGGGAGTTCATGTTATGGCTGTAGTTGTTACCAAAATTTGTGGGAGAGGTATTGGTTTAATGACTGATGCTCGACCAGTGCTAGTGGCTGGTTGTACTTCAGTCAACCAAAGGGGATCCTCCTTGTGCTGTTGCTAAACCAAGGGAAAGGCGAGTATAGCTGTCGTCTGCCTTTGTATTAGACTTCTAGCTTGCTAGTTACTCCTTCGTTGAGCTCAGCCGCTGCTGATGCAGTAGAGCTTAGATAGCTCATACACTTTAAGTAGGGCCGCCCTATGCATGAGAAGTTGCTACCTCTGCATTCCTTGCATGTCACAAAGGTGTACCTTCGGGGAGACTTGGGGATGGTGTGAACACTCAACTTCACTCGGTGTTAACAGCACCGTCAGGTTAGGCCGTAATGGCATGTAAGGACGTAAATCTTGAACACATCTATATCCTGTAGTACGGCAAGTTTGCCGGTATCTAGGTGATGCAAATCAAGGAGTTATGCTTTGCCAGGATCTTGGATCAATAGCCACCAACAATGAGGAAATCTTTCGAGTACATGGTACCTTATCTGGACTTTGACAGAACGTTCAAAGTCCTAATTCCATCCACGGGAAAGTGGAAGGGAGGTAATATAGAAATAAACAGCGGTGTTGGTTCTGTATTCCGACTCCCTGATGGGGGTAATATGTTTCAGGATGCAATACTGGCTTTTAGCAGGCGGCACTTATCTCTCTCTCTCGCTCTCTCTATGATCAGACACCACTTTTTCTACCTTAGTTACCCAGTGCAAGGATATGCTATGCAGGTTGGGTGGTCAGGCTGACGTTACCCTGATCTAGGTTCCTACACATATTAACTTCCCAGGTAACGAGCAGGTAACGAACAGGCAGACGAGCTAGGTCTACTATGAGTGCCACCAACGCTGTATCGGTACTAGGGTATTCACTTGAATAATGTTTGCTCGATTAATCGAATAATTGAAGTCAAATAATGTTCGATGATATAAAAAATTTTAATTTCGAGTAAAAATTTATTCGAGTAATTTAGGTCGATTAATCGAATAACTCGACAAAAAAATTTCATGTAAAATTTTCTTTTTTTTATTAAGTTTTTGTAGATTTCTTAATAAAAACAGGGGGCTTATTTTGTATTTCGTTTCGAAAGAAAACATTTTCGAAGCACAATGTATAAGTTATATAAATACGAATGATTTTCTTTTCGAATCGAAATACACAATAACCCGCCTGGAAAATATGTTTAAATTGTGTGAAATTTGAGCCATATATCTTAGAGCCATAAATATCTTGTACAAAAATTCGGAAATATCAAAAGAGATTTTAAGAGCAACTATATATGTAACTAGAATTCTTATATTAAAGTATCGAATGTAATCTAACGGCGGAATTCAGTAAGAAAAATTAAACGCATTCACAAAATAAAGAGCAAAAAATTACCTTTGTCATATAAAATATTACTTTATGCATCTAGAAAAAACAAAAAATTAATGGGATGATTTGGAAATGCTTTTTAATTAACTTTTCTCAAATTCTCTAGCGCCTACAATTAGTGAAAGATCATTCTTAGTAATGTGAGAAATGTTAAAGAAAAAGAATTATATTTTTTAGAACTAAATGTAATGATTTTGTTCGATTATTTAATTAATTATCCTGTTCTGTTCTCAGTGCAAAATAAAAATGTTCGGAAACCTTGTAAAACCTTTGCTGGTGCATTTTAATATTTATAACAAAAACGGTTATGACTATTTTTATTTCGCATTGAATACAGAACAGGTCTGAATATTATTAAATATTTCCTGATGCTAAATTTTCTTAAAACGCAACGTTTGAATATTGAAAAAGAAACTATGCATTTGAAATGATCAGCTTATGATCTAATTTATGTAGAAATATTTTTTCTTTTGTTTTCCTTATTAAAATATATAAAACGCGAAAAATTTTTATTTTTTTATTTTTGATCACAAAAATGTGCTAAAAACCGAGTAAATTAAAACACTTTCCGATTAAGTGGAATAATTTTTAACAGTAAAGCTTACTCGAATAACTCGAACGAAATAAAAGTGTTACTCGATTTTTCGATTAATTTAAAACCTCAATTTCGATTAATTGAGTAATCGAACAACGGAAAAGTCGAGTAATATGAATACCCTAATTGGTACCCATTCCGTTTGGCACTATTAGAAGCAACATTTTTAAAGAATATCTTCAAAAAGTTGACGATATTTTGCGAAAGATAGCCACATGTAAAATTGCTAAATACTGGTTCACACACGTCAAGTTTTCTTGATGAAGTTTTGATTCAGCTGGGAGAAAGACAGAGAAAGGAATACAAATTTATCTGTCTCTCCCAGCTTAATTAAACCTTGATCAAGAAAACTTGGATTGTGTGAACCAGCACTAAGAAAATGTGGCCTTGCTAATGTGATAAGCACTCAACACAATCAGCAAATAGAAACTGCAGGGATATCTGGAGGCTTGTCGCAGTAGTGGCGGGACACTGGGCGTTTCGTACTATGAGTTCTGCCGTACAAAGTAGGGAGGACAATTTTCCAGTTTCTTTTCAGTGCCCGGCTTTGCATCTCGAGACACAAACATTTATGGACAATCATATACTAGGCGACCTACCATAGTTATCAGAGACTGGTCTAGGTGACCTCACTAAATATATCAATCTGACCGAATGGATCTAATATCTACTACGGGATCCGAGAAATTCTCAATAAGCTAAATAATTTTTCCGAATAATGGTATGCCAGGGTTTGACATTATGCAATCCCAAATATCAGGATGAATCTAGTGCCAACTACCGGATTCGACAACCCGAATTCAGACATGCATAGGTTGACACGGAGTAGTGGAGTGGTCACCCAAAACGGAATATTCTTGATTGTACTTGAATGCTTGAGGAAACTAACCAGGCTTGCCTAGGCTGGTCTGGCTATAGGTGAAGTTCCACCCAGGAATGATCTAAGGACGATAGAAGGATAACACAATGATGAGGTTTTGTTTATAGATCTTGTGACTGATCGTGCGTTGATACAACGAGTGGTGATACCGGTAGCCTCGCGGGTGATCTGCACAAAAAAAATTATGACAGCTTTTTCTTTTAACACGCATATGTTTGAAATTGTTTTTAAATTTTACTATTTTTAGCCGACTTCAAAAAAGGAGGAAGTTATGTGTTCGTCATGTATGTATTTTTTTCTATGCTCACCGAATTCTCCGTCATTTGCACAGTGGTTTTCCAAATAATTTTTGTATATTAAATTGTATACTACACCAATATACGATAGGAACGCTGGAATGGAATACTTTATTCGTGAGAGGCTTCAAACTTGGTGAGAATTCCTTTATAGTTAATGCGCGTAATCCAGCAGAAAAGTGCCGTAGTTAGAGCAGGGGAAGGGTTCTTTCCCGTATAAAGTAATCATAAATTATTGCATATTTGGAATACTATATCAGTGAGTGCCTACAAACTTGGTGAGAATTACTTTATATGCAATGTGCGCAATCCAACAGAAAAGTGATGGTATAAGATCAAGAGAAAGGCCCCCCATACAAAGTAATCATTAATTATTTCATATTTGGAATACTACAACAGTGAGCGTCACATGCTCTGAATTCCTTCATAGACAATGCGCGTAATCCAAAAAGAAAGTGGTGGGGTAGGAGCTGAGGAAAGGACACCTCACATACAAATTAATTGTTAATTATCGTGTATCTAAAAAAACTATAGTGAAAGTCTTTACCCTTGGTGTTAGTCACTGGAAGACAGTATGGGTAGTCCAGCACAAAACTAAGTGGCTTAAACCGACTTTAAAACACATATATACACTAAAAATTAGAAAATAAAAACTTAAAAAAATTAAACCGACTTTAATATACATATGTGTACTAAAAAGTAAAAAATAACTAAAATATTATTATATTCGCTAACTACTTAACTGCTTGCAGTCGGTGCCAAAAAGGGCTATGTGTTTAACCAGTTTGTAAGTGGCTATGTGGTGTTATATTCATCTGTTTCCTCATGATTTCTAAGCTACTTATTAGAATTTGAGAAATGTCGTATCATTTGAAGCATCTTGACTGTCTGCTGGTTATAGGATATGTGACGTGGTATGTTAATCTGCTCCCTCATAACTTCGAAGCTACTTATATTTGAGAAATCGTTTGAAGCGCCTTATCTATAACCAGCGACTTATCCTATAACCAGCTGGTAGCTGGTTATAGTGACGTCACAGTAAATTGAGTTTAACGCCTTCTATACGACATAAAGACATGACGAAAAAAAAATATTAACGAAATTGGGTATAGTGTTTGGGAATCGGGAATTCCCGGGAAAAGTTTTCTTTTAATTTTCCATTTTCCCGGGAAAGTCTCACAAATTTCCCGGGAAAACGGGAAATTAAAAGTACACGTTATTTATAAATATATGGACTTTTTTGACATACATATTTATAAAATGGAAAGTAATTTGTGTTACAATCCTTTAATATCAAAATTTTCAATGTTTTCTTAAATATTACAAAAGTTCGTTTAAGTTCTCTTTTAAAGTTGCTATGTTTTTCATCGTCTGTTTAAATAATAATAACCTGTTTATCGATATCGAAGGACATTTTTCTTTCTTACAATTTCATTTTAAATAAAAACAGATTCTAAAACTTTGTCCTTCTTTCAAATGTAACTGTAAGAAAGAAAGAATTCCGTCGACATCGATAAACAAGCTGTAAAATGCCCATGCAATTTAAAAAATAAAAATATTAACGGTTCAAACTTATAGAGAAATTTCATAAAAATTGCATGAAATTGAATCAGCGAAAAATTATCGCTGATTCGAAAAGTACATGCAAGATGAATTTACATCGTGGAATACCTTGCAAAAGTATCAATGATTACAGTGCTCTCTAATTCGATGTTAAACGAACTTTGAGTGATTTTCCGCAGAATTAGTGAACAAATTTTGGAAAGTGTAGTGGAAATTTTAAGCTCATAGAAGCTGTCAAAACTTTGAGTTGACACTACTTAAATTTGTTATAAGCCAACGCAAATATTGACACCTTGAAGGAGATATTTTAAGATAAATAAAATTAATAATCAAAGACATTTCGAGAGACTGTGGCTCAGGATATGTAAAGTTCAGCTCAGCTGAGTATAGCACTATAACTTGCTTGTACTTAACGATAAGAATCGCCCTGGAAATTTTTCAAGAAAAATAAGAAACATTATGGCAAGCTCTTTATAAAATGATTTGGAGACCTTGAAGTAAAATGTTTAACTAATTGCGATATAGTGGTCAATTAGTCTTTATAGAATCTCCTATTGTGTAATAATTATAAACTCTATTTACTTGAATTCACTTAAAAATTTTTGAAAATTTATTTTAGAATTGCTTTTATATTAAGTTGCATTTAAAAACAATTCTTGCATTAATAAAACAATCGAAGTTTCGCCAATTTTCATTTAATAAATCTATTTAATTTAGAAAATTAACTTTTCGCGGGAATCCCGGGAATTCACGAGAACGTGATTTTTTCATTCCCGTTTCGCGGGAAGTGCAAAAGTCCGGGAAATCCCAAACCCTAGTTGGGTATCAAATGAATGGGCTAACCTCGCTGAAGTTAGGTGTTTAGCCTGTATGTATAGATGTTCATCTGCTCCCTCCTAACTTCTAAAATATCTGTCATAATCTGATACATATAGTATAATTCGAAGCGTCTTGATCGTTCACTAGTCATGGGCTCTGTGACGTCACATTAAATTGCGTTTGGCGGAAGGACGAAAGTCCTTCCAATGGGCCAATTCATTTGACTTACATGTTAGACAACGATCAAGATGAACACCGAGATATTTTAGTTCAGTGTGTTGAGATATAGTTTGGTTATTTATTTGTATAGGTGGGCAGGTTTCTCTGCACAATGGAAAAGTAATGTGTAGACATTTTAGTTCGTTAATTTTTATCCGCCATTTTGTTAGCAATTTTTCCAACTGCGTTATATAATCTTGCAGTTTGCGGGAGGCTTCCTGATGGCTTTTCTGAACACTTCGAAAAGCTGTATCATCAGCGAATGTTGATATGTGTATGTTACTGCTTAACGGCAAGTCAGAGGCATATATCAGATATAATACAGGACCGAGGATGCTGCCTTGAAGAGGGCTTAGAAAATTACCTTCTTTAATAACAAATTGTCGCTCGTTTAAATAGCTGTCTAAAAGCTTAAGAGTGTTCACAGGTAGGTTTTGCTTTAGTTTCTGCATTAAACTTTTGTGCCATACTTTATCAAATGCCTGAGAAACATCGGTGAAGAGCGCAGGACAATATTGCTTTTCTTCGAAGGTTTTTCTAATCACGTTCACGAGTCTATGTGTTTGTTCAATCGTGCTATGTTGTCTCCTAAAACCGAATTGGTGGTCTGGAATGCATCCAGTACGATTCAATATGGGTGTTAGCTTACTCATAAGTAGCTTTTCAAATAGTTTTGACATGTTAGACAACAGGCTTATAGGCCTATAGGACTCCACCTTCGTATGATCTTTGCCTGGTTTAGGTATCATGGTAATCAGCGAAACCTTCCATTCTGCGGGATAGCATTTGAGGCGCAAAATACTGTTAAAAATAAATAGAATTATCCGTTTTGCAGTATAGGGTAGCTCTAAGAGCATTTTTATAGCTTAGTTTATCAGCGCCTGGAGCTTTTTTCGAGTTCAAGCCCGCAATATAGTGTTCAACGTTGAACCTCAAAGTAACATCTGGTATAGCGAGGACTGGTGGCAGCTCAACTACAGTATCAGACGTATTTGGAGTAAATACTTTCTGCAAGTGGTTTACAAACAGAGTACCTTTTTCAGCGTCAGTTTTTGCCCAGTTTCCATTCGAAGCTCGCAATGGAGGCTTATATATCACTGGTCTTTTGATGCCTCGGGCTGCTCTCCATAGCGAATAGTCTGTTTGAGGTGTTGCGTCGAACCCATTCAGAAAGTTTTGAAGAGAAGCGGTTTTTTGATATTCTAGTAGAGTTTTTAGCTGTTTAGTACATTCCTTCAGCCTAGATTTTAGCTGAGGGGATCTGTAGCGTTGCCATTCTCTACAAACTCTTCTTTTTTGGAATAAAAGCCATTCTACATCTGCGTTTGAGATTTGATATTATTTTTGTAGTATCAAATGTATTTTCTAAGCAAATCTTGTTTACATAAATGCTATATAATGAACGCTAGCAAATGGTCGGTTTTGGTAGATTTTGGACGGCTTTGACGAAAATGTTGGTTGAAAAAATGTTTTCCCTGTGGCGCACCTGATTCAGTTCCAAAGAATCCACGTCTCGTCCCTCTTCTAGTTAACAGGTGTGCTTTTTAATTTTAATAAAAAATTTATGTTTTATTGTATAACTTCTGAATAGGAGCCATTTGAAGTAAAAATGTTTACCAATTTCAGAAATTTTTTTATAATTGCTCTTGCTTTTTAAGCATAAAAGATATTGATTTACACTTTATTATATAGTAATGAGCATTTCAAACTCAACTGAAATAATTAAGTGGCGAAAAGTGGACACAGTTTTTACTTATTTTATAGATTTTGAAATGAGCCCTGTGTGAACCCTGTTCTGCATAAAGCATTGATTTTTTTCCGGAAAGAAATAACCCTTCTGGTACCATGACATAACTATATATATGACATAACTATATATAATATATGCCTGTACTTCCTCATTATGACACTCAGTGCAGTTTTGTTATTTCAGTTGTTTACGAAATAAGATTTTTTAAAAGTGCAATTTTTATAAATATATGGGTCAAATAAAACGGGCCCATGTATGGACACAGATAAAAATCTATACTATGCTCGTTATGTCCACTTAATCTGTCACTGAGAAAAATGTGAAAATCAAATATGAGGCAAATAAAATGGACTCAAAATATATGTACACTTTTTATTTTATTTTCATATTTTTCTAAGAGAATCATTAAAAATGTGTTCTTACAAAGGTAAAGTTGCTACAATAATATTTAGAAAATCACGGGAATTCTCGCACAAATTTCCCGCGATTTTTTTTCCGGAAAATGTGCAGGATCCTGGGAATGATCCGAATGGGGGATCCCGAATGAAAAACACAATAATTCTTATGCATACAAACTTTTCGTGAAAATTGCATAAGAGATTAAAATCTTGTGTATTTGCCAGTACGGGCTGTGAGCTACCGCACAGCTACAACTTAATAACTCTGCAAGTCAACGTCGGTCTCGTTCTTATACACACACACACATATACATATGTACAGCAATACGGTTATCATCGTACAAATAGTAATAATAGTTTCCCTTAACCTCAAAACGTCAAGATTTGATAAAAACTCGAGTTCCGAAAATTTAGGTTAATTAGTAGCTTCCCATTTTTTTATTTCAGCGAGATAAAAAATATTATGTTTTTATAAATATTTTAAAAGAATCACGCCTGTTGTCTAGATTAATATATGTACGCTACATGTAGCATTGCTCGAATGAATTGGAAAAAGTGTTCATGGGTTGTGCCTTTTTTCTGCAGTCCATTGTGCAGCACTCATTCACCTTATCATATACACAGTCATTTTTAAATTTTTGCTTTGTAATTAACAAATATATTGATTTTTGTTTTAGTTTTCAGGCCAAAAAACAAGCTGCTGAGTGTTTTGTAAAATAAATTATCCCCTTCAAATAAATATTATAGTTGTGGTAATTTATTTACCTCTTTGTTGTTGTTTTTATTGTTCTTTGTTGCTTTTGAGTTAATTATTTTGTTTGTATGCAGTAGCATAGTAACGAGTGACGACACCCACAATAAAGTAATAACTGAAAAAGGAATTTTGAAATCAACTTCATTTTGACATATCGATTTAGCCAAACTATAATTGCTTTAACTAAATTGGTTATTTTAACTTATTCAATTGAATTGTCTTAAAAATTTTTAATTCCATTAAACTACTATGAAATAATTATATAATTATACAGAAATTTAACTTCCCCTAAAATGAATTCCAGCTGTAAACTATCAAAACAGCGATCGATGTATATATTTTTTTGGTGGCCTGTATGGGATGTATGTGGAATTAGCCATTAGAACCTTGTTATTTAATAAAAATAGATTTTGGTATACCGCGTAAATATTCGCAATTATAGTAAAAATCAGATGATTTCACTTTATAAATAAAAATTTATCCATCGAATTTCAAGAAGTAAAGCTTATTTTATTTTTACGTAATTTTATTTTTGAACTGAATAGGTGGTATAAGCCTGAAATTTATTATTTCAGCTTTTTAGTTCAATATTTGAATTAATGTAAATTCAAATTATTTTATTAAGAGTGCAGTATTCGAATATGCAAATCAGATTAGCAGAACGGATAGTACTACCGATTTTGACAAGCCGCTACGCCGTCTCATCAGCGTTCTTGTTCACTTTTACCACTTATGAATGTAGATGCTTTTTATAAGGAAACATCAGCTATTTAACTAATTTTTGTTACGAAATAGAATACAAGACTTTTTCGTGTAAATTTTTGCATTCATTTCATTTGAACTCAATTTAGTTAGCCGAAATCTCCTACATATGATTTAATCCAACACTCAGACACTTTTTGCTTTCTGGCTTTGCTGGCTATTTGTATCAATACCTACCAGCGTTGCCAATTTAGCATATTTAATGCTAGATATAGCATTTTTTGAACTCATCTAGCATGAAAAAAATACTTTTAGAATTTTTCCAAAAATTATTTAGCATTTTGTAGCATATTTTTGCGTTTGAATTTTTATGTTTTACCTTAATTTGTACCTTATTACCGGATGTACAAATATCTAAATGTGATGTTCCACATGAAAAGGGACCTTATCTTCCCAATATCTAAATCCGTTTTTTTATTTCCTAAAAGTACATATTATTGCTAGCAAAAATGTATGTAAATAACCAGAAAATTCAAAAATATTGTTTAGTTATAGCATTTTGAAATTCTAGTATAGAAATCTCAAGCTTTGGAATATTGAGGTTCAAAGTTTATAAATTTTTCAAACTTTTCCTAAAATATGATTCACAGTTTTGCATATTTTTTATAATTCCCATTTATCAATCTAGTTTAAATCGATTGTAGAATGCTCAGTATATGTCTTAGCGCAGTTATCAATAAAAATATTAAGTTGCAGTTAACACTAATCTCAAAATTTAAATCTTGATTAATAAAATTTCATTACCACAAAATTATATTAAATTTAACTTGAGTTTATGTGCTTAACTGTAGAAATGATCAACTTCAACCTTATATTTACCTAAACGTCTGTTTTTAGTATATCTGTAAAATTTGGTCTGGGAACATAGGGGCTCTTTTTCTTTAGAACACCATATATAATGTTTCATTTTCGATACAAAAAAGCGAAAGAACAACATTGTATATATTTAAAAAAAATGCAACAGTATCTTATATCAACTTTGGTAGAAATTGTACCACTTATAAAATAATAATGAAGTTGAAGATGACTGGATATTTTTATATGTCTAGAATTTCGTTATTTGTTGTATTTTAGATGAAAATTGTAAACATAAAAACCCTGGTCATTGTACAAAAATTCACAAAACCTTAAGAAATATTTTAAAGAAAAATGCGTTATTTTTTATTAACTAAGGGCCAGGCCACACTGGCGTCTTTAAAACACCCGTTTCTGCTTTTTTGAACCAATTATGGCCCGGCCCCAAGCAACCAGTTTTTTAAATTGAATTTTAAAACCTTTTTGTAGTGTTTTGTCTACTTTTTTATGTTAAAAACGAAATAAATTTTCTTTTATTCTAAATGCAATTGTAAAATATAATAAAATACTAACTATGTATTAACGGTGTAATCTTATACCATGCTAATTACACTGTTCTGACAAATTTAAAGGATTTTTCTTTGCAATTTTGATGAAATAATTTTTAGCATTTTTCAGCATATTTTTAGCATATTTTAGCATTTTTTAAGTAAAATTTTAGCATTTTTTCTCCATCAGGTTTTGGCAACACTGATACCTACAATCAAAGCTGTTTGTTTGCTTGTTTTCGTTTTTTATACATGCTTAAACTGTCTTAGTTATTTGTCTGCATTTAGTTCCAGACAGCAACCGAGAAGTAAACATGCGTAAAACTTTTGCGCAGGCCGTCGCATTTAATAATTATTTGTACGTAATTTTATTTTTTAACTGAATAGATATAAGTCTGAAATTTATTATTTCGGCTCTTTAGTTCAATATTTGAATTAATGTAAATTCAAATTATTTTATTAAGAGTGGAGTGTTCGAATATTCATATAGATTAGTTTATTTTATTTTAAGTATCAGGTATGGGACGGAAATCGATTTTGAAAACGAAGCAGTAAAACATTTTTCATCCAATTTTTATAATTTTTGTAATAATATTCTTTTTAAGAAAGAAATATTTTTATAATATAAAGTTTTTTATAAGGTAAAGTTTTTTTAAATAAAGAAATAATTTAAAAAAAATGACATTGTTTTCGAAAAAATTCTTATTTTTCATCATTGCGATCTGAATAATTCCAAAACTATTCCGTTTTTTTTAACTATATTCAACCTACTAAATGTAGTTTTGTTTAAAGTTTTTAATGGTTTTTGCAATAAAATTTGACAACCATTTCCCAAGTTATGATAAAATAGGTGGAGCAGCCTCTTCAAAACTCGATTTTTGCAAAAAATCAGGTAATTTCTCTTTATTGTGAAAAAAAACAATATTGAACTTTCGATTTTCATGAAATAAAGCTTTTTAGTTTAGCCATTTTGATTTTTATTAACTTGAAAGAAATAACAAATTTAAAATTTTGTATAAAATATATATTTTTCGTCATTGCGTTCTGAATAATTCCCAAACCATTGAGTATATAAAAAATTATGCTTGAACGGGTTAAAGGTAATTTTATTTCTAGTGATTTTTATAATAAAATTGGACATTATCTTTTGAAGTTATGATAAAATCCGTAAAGCAACATCTTTAAAAATTTCAAATTTAGGGGAGAAAAAAAAATTAAACAAAATTTTTAAATTTTAGAAAAAAAAAATTGGGCAATGCCTTTTGAAATTATGATAAAATCCGTGGAGCAGCATCTTCAAAAATTCCAAATTAAGAAAAAAAAAACTAAAACGAAAATTATCCATAAATCTTTCGAATAGTATATAGAAAAAAATATAGTGATTCACCTTGGCATTTTCATTGTTGCATAGTGTTATTATATGCTTTAGAATGTCTTTCTAATTAAAAATTATTTAATCGAAAGATTAAATTGAAGGAACTTAAGCTCTTGAATCCAAATTGATTATTAGGCTAAGGTTCGTAACGTTTGATTCAGAAAGAATTGAGCATGATTAATATTCCACGGAACAAGGGAAAAATTAAAATCAACTTAATTTTTCAACGTATACAGCAGAATAGAGTAGCGCTACTTTCGGAAGCCGCTACTATTCCATCGTTAGTGCTCACGTGTATTTTGCTTATCACCAATTGTCAGGTGGCTCTGTTGAATGTGATTTTAATTCTTATATAACTATACAACTTTTTCTTGAAAATTAAATACGAGAATTAAATCACTTTCAAGTTGATATTAAGCTGCACTTTCCTAGCGTTGTCATTGGTTTATTTTTCTCGATTTCCAATTTTTTTGATTTTTGTTCTACTCAATACAAACTTTTTTGGTTTGATTTTATACTTAAGTATATATGAACATGTAAGCATGTGAAAAGCTCAAGCCAGTAGCTAATTGTTTATTAATATGATTATTTCGATCGTATTGAATTGCGCATGATTAATATTCCAAGGAACAAGGGAAAAATTAACATCAGCTTAATTTTTCAACGTACACGGATCTTAAGCTTTATTTTTTGCTGGGATGCACTATATGAAATTGGTCTTAGACGCTACAAATTTATTATTGGAAACGGTAAGGCTAAACATTGTAGATCCTGTGAATTGAATACTGAGACAGAGCATGTTATTTTGTGGGTGGTATTTTAATGATTGCGACGACAACGTACGTAGTTTCAATGAACTGGTCGACTGTTTGTCTCAGCGCATTAAAATATATTTAAATTTTTTTTGTTATACAGTGAAACTTCTATACAAGGAATACTTCGTTATAGTTATTGATTCATTGTACATAAGTATGTATCAGTGAATCCTTGATATAAGGAAATTTGACTTCGTTGTATAAAGGTTTTTGAAAGAATACTTCGCTATATATATAGATGCTTTACATATGCACTTCCCAACACATTTAGAACTCGTTGTTTTGATAATGAGACTTTACAATTTAGCCTTATTCTGACTTCGTTGTATAAAAGCTTTCGAATGAATGCTTCTCTATATAGAGGCTTTATAGCTCAGAATTTCTTCGTTATAGCTATAAAGCATGTTTTTCAGAGGACTCAGAAAAAATTCGTTATATGTATTGAATTTTTCGTTATATCGAAGTTTCACTGAATTTTTCGAAAACAAAATGCGTTGGTTTATTTAAAAACCGTAAAATTATTGTGTTTTGAGTTATTTTGAAATTTTTTAATAATTTTAAAGCTTTGATCGCACGTTGGGACAGAATTAAAAAATGAGGGGACAAAACTCCGAAAATCGAAGTTACCCACTCTCTTTTCTCCCGTGAGATGTCCTGATCGAAAAAGTATACCAAAAATGAAATCGAAGCACCAAAAAAACATATAGAACGATACCCACTATGTTTTTGTGTTTAATTTTACTCCCCTACCCAACGCCCTCTCAGCTGCTCCTTGTCCGTTGAGACTAAAATAATGCCAGATATCGACTTAGCACCCTCGACAATCCCTCATGTGCTGATTTTGGTACGCCTAGAGTCAAAAACAGCGCCGTTATTATTTTTTTCCGCTCCTTTTTTCATTCTGTACCAACGTGGATTATGTAAAATTGAATCTTGACTCCGGAAACACTGGTTTTGACAATATTTTTCATATTGGTTATTGTTTTCGTTATGACGGCTTTTTATATTTTTTCCCGTTTAAGCATGGTACTGTGTTCATCATTTCGTGCGAACTGTTGTCAAAAGTTCATATAAAAATATTGTCACGAATTTCTCATGAAAAGTTGTTGCAGAAGTAGTACTCTGTTTATTTTGTGAAAAACATGAAATGTATCTACAACATTTTGAGTCTTCATGCGAAATAATATAAGCACCACTTTTTTCCTGTGGAATTTACAACAAACATATTGGGTATTTTTAAAAACGTACACAATTGCTGCATACTTTCAAGGGCTATTATAATTGTTTTTTGTCAATTTTTCGTATGAAAAAACTAATGTTGACCAACATTTTTCGCAAATTTAAACAGAGTACTTAGCTTTAGGCGTTTTTTCGTTTTGGTTATCTATTATTATTGTTTTTTTTCGTTTTGGCGAATTTTTCTTTTTTGTGATTTTTTCATGTTTTCGTTGTAACGACTTTTTATACTTTTTCCCGTTTAGGCGTTTTCTCGTTTTGCTTACATTTTTATTGTTGGGGACTTTTCCAGTTAGGCGATTTTTTCGTTTAGGTGGATTTTTTCCGTTGGGTGTTTTTTCTATTTGTCTACTTTTTTGTTAGGCGGTTTTTTCACTTCAACGATTTTTTTTTTATTTGGCAATGTTTGTCCTTTTTTTTCTTTTTTCGTTTTCGTGATTTTATTCTTAGTGTGGCGACTTTTGATTCATTTCAGCGATTTTTGTTTTCTTTGTTTCGGAGCTTTTTTCCTTTTTGCGATTTTTTTTATTTTTTGGAAATTGTTTTCGTTTTCGCCAAAGTGCAAAGCGATTTTTTGTTTTTTGCGACTTTTTTAATTTTGTTGCTTTTTTCGCTTTGGTGAGTGCATTTAAATTTTAGAGACGTTTCTCCCTTTAGCGAATTTTTTCGTTTTGTCGATTTTCTTTTCTAAATGTTGAGTAAATTACAGAAATTTCAGCTTTTCGCGATTTCTAGTCATTTTTAGCGCTTCTTTCGCATGTGAAAATTTCAAGAATTTGCCCTTTGCGGTTTCCAAGCTAGCTCATTGTCAAAATTACACCATCAAAATTTCATTACCTAAGAGAATACCCTTTAGTTTAATATTTAACAGTACAATTTCAACATATTACTTTGGCACACCCTTTAGTTTTTAACTTTTATTATTTGTTGTTGTAGCTGCCACAGTTGTACATATTCTGTGACAATTTTAGAGCAAAACGCTGCAATTTGAAAAGACTACTGTTCGAATTCATCTGTTATTTACATTTTAATTCGAAACCATTCTCTTTCGATTTGAATTATAGAGTAAGCCCCAGGTATCTACCTTTTACGGTTGTCGATGTAGAAGCATGTGACAGACAGAAACCAACAAGGATCCTTTTGCGTGCAATATATGTATAGTCTTTAATTTACATACATTTGCAATTACTTGTATGAATGAGGATATCGTACACTTTATATCGTAATTTTTATGAGCCTAAGCAAGTGTTGTTTAGATACTGCAGGGGCACATACACGGAGGGGGGAGAAACCTGATTATTCACAAAAAACAGTAAAATATACCCAAGTCCTATTGAGTTTCTAAAAAAAGTTTTGCAAAATATTATGTTTCAGGTAGAAGTTATTATTTTAATAATTTTTTTTCTGCAATTGGGCATATAAAACAGCATTTCACAGCAATATTGTGTGGCTTTTCATATTAAATCGATTTAAAAACCGCAGAAATCTTCTTTAGAAACATTAATGGCAGCAAAGTTCGCACTTGTTGACCAATAACTTAGTTCTTTTGAGAAAGGAAGTTGCAAAAAATTGTAAGAATATGTTTTAATATTTGTTTAAATATTTCAAACATAAAATGGCCCATATATATTTTTCCTTGTCACCTACAAAATACCTATCGTTGAAGTTAACAGTTTTTTCGTATTAACATTGGGATTAGAATATGATTTTGGTTTAATTGTACATTATTTTTTTAATAACATATCGCGACCTTAGTATTGTTTTTGGGCCACCGACCATTTTTAAAAAAATTGAGTAAGTATGGGGTATATATATTTTGAATGCCCTCTTTCAGAATCGAAAGACTGTTTCGCGAAATTGTTCCTGGTTTCTGAGATATCAAGCATTCATTGTGCTCGATATCATCATTTTTGATAAATTTTTTTGTAAAAAAAATTTTTTTTTTTAATAAAAAAATAAAAATCGGAATCAAATAAAATACCAAGTTTCATCAATATTAACTTTTTATTCCATGTAAATATCTTTTCTGATAACATTTATACGCTTATTTTCAATAAAAAGTAGAATATTTCATCTCAATAACAAGTTGCTCAATACACAGCAGTTAGTATACATATGGAGCAACAAAAGCTACTTTTTACAAATAAAATAAAAAAAGTGGTTACTGGAGCACAAAACAAGATATTTTACTTTCAGTAAAAAGATGTCAATTTCTAATGGGATTGATGAAAATTCACAAAAATGTACATTTTTCATCCAAACATATGACGAAAGCAGTGGTGAGAATACCAAAAAATTCTATCGGATATATTTTGAGAAAACTTTATGTAAATGTTCTTTGTTGTTTTTCTCCATTCCGACTTTTTGGTATATGGGCTAAGCCAATACTAAAGTCCCGATATATATATATTTTTTCTGTTACATGACAACTGTTTCAAAACAAAATTTTTATGGAATAGGAAATATTAATATTTCATGTTACTAACGTTAACAGAGCCAACGTTTGAGTTATAGAATAAGGCTATTAATCTTTTTGATCAATTTTTTATTTTTGACTTATTACTATTTAAACCGTAACTCAAAATAGTTTATCTCTTTTATGGTCAGTCGCTGTGTCAAACATATTCACATGTCCTTTTTTTGTGGGAAATTTATCAATAAAAATATTAAGAAGAAACACAAGAGGACATTTGTTACATCAATCCTTCGTAAACAATTTCAACGAGTAGTCTGTCGCTTTTGGCCTATTCCAAAATAACGACCATTATTACTTATGGCATATTTATTGACCGTAAAAGAAAAGAAAAACAGTTGTGGTCATTTGTTTATTTTTGTTGTTGTTATTGTTTTTGTTATTTTTATCATTTTTTCCTGTTTAAATGTTTCAGCTTGTTAAACTTTAGTGTATTAGGAATTTGTTAGTGTTGTTGGTAGTAGTTTTCTTTGTTGTTGTAGTTGCTGCTGCTGTTGTTTTTTGTTCTTGTTGTTTTTATTTTATTTTTATTATGGCTCTGGTTGTCTCGGTTTCGTGTTTGTTGGTGCGAGGTGCCAAGTAAACAAACAAAACAAAAAAAAAGGTATCAAGCCAACAACAACAATCAAATCAGCAAGAAGGAATAAAAAACAGTAATAAAAAGCAAACACACACACACACATAAGTACATAGTCAAACGTACCAAAACACATGCTATAGTTCTTTGAAAACAAAAAAAAATTATCCTTCCTTCCGGTCTACGAACCCTTCCCTATAAAACGAAAGTCACACGTAAACACTCGTACATACATATGTATGTATGTATGTATGTATGTATGTATGCATGTATGTATGTATATACAGATATCTGTTCCCTACAGATAACGCGACTAGTTCATACACGCATGTAAAGTATACTCCATAGAGGACTAGGACTAGTCCAAAGGTAACCCATATGTATGCAGAAAACATGATCGATTTAACATTACGATGTCCTAGGGCTGGACCATATAACCAAACTTTGTACTACATCGAAGTAGTCTCAAAACTACTCCATGTCACCACTTGATGGAGTACTCAAGTGTTCGTGTTGAAATTGTGAAAACACGAGCACTTGTCGCTTAAGCTCTTGTGTGCAAATGGCATGGTCCATGTCTGCATTACATCGGGCTAGTCTTAAAACTACTCTATGTCACTTGTCGATGGAGCGCTCTTGTGTTCGTGTTTTAACGATTGCGCTTGCTAAAACGCAAACACTTATCTGTTAACTAGAAGCTATTCCCCCTTATTCTGCATCTATTTGTCGCCGTCACGTCAAGACAATATCAAAAAATTTTTACATTCTACTCGTCAACGACAAGTTACTATTACTGACAGCCACGTACTATTCTTTAAGGCATAGAAAATTGAAAGAGGCTATATATATTTTTGTCGACAGCGAGTAGACAAGTACCAATTTTTTTGGTATTGCCTTGACGTGACGTCGAAAAATTGTTACGGAATAAGGGGGATTGTTTGCAAATGACATGGTCCAAGAATACTTTTCGTAGCATCGTATTGTAACTACTTCATTTCAGCTAAAATGAACGACGTAGTCCAATATTATCTGTAGGGCTATTACACACTTACATACTATACATTTAAATAGTCCCCGTTATATTTAACGGTATTTATAAAAACACTTTAATTATCATACGGCATTTATGTATTTATTAGTGTTTTGCTGTTGCTACTGCTACTGTCTTTTAATGTCTTTAATTTGTTTTCCAACGAATTTGGAATTAATTAATTGGTTTCTCAAGGAGTATATGTATATGTATGTACATATGTACATACATACATATGTATGTATGTACATATGTTACAACCTGTACAACCTAACCTAACCATGTATGTATGTATGTATGTATGTATGTATGTATGTATGTATGTATGTATGTATGTATGTATGTATGTATGTATGTATGTATGTATGTATGTATGTATGGATGTATGTATGTATGTATATATGTATGATATATCGATATTTTCTTAAAAATATATCGATATATATCGTCGATATTTTTAATTTCGATATATCGATATTTTTTTCCATACATCGACAGTATCAATTCGATCATTTTTTAGCTTTGGTTTTGTTTTTCGTGCAATTTTTAAAAACATTTCGGCATACTCTTCATCAAATAGAATATTACTAACAAAATCTTTTCTTTTATATATAACATTTTGTCTATTCGAAAAATTATCATTCTTTGAATGTAATTTTGTTGATGTATGTTCCATGAAATATTGGTGGAACAGTTAGGATCTTGGAAATTAACTCTTTAAAGCTTAATTATTTATAAGAAACGTACTTTTTTTGTTTTATTCTTAAAAAAAATTTGGGACTACGTATGAATTATCATTGTTGAAAAAATATCGATATCGATATATGTATATCGATATATATTTTTCACTAGCCCATCCCTAGTATGTACTTAGCATTTACATATGTATGTATGCACATAGAGCTGTATGTACGTCGTAAGTAGGTACATACAGCACTATGTGCATACATACATATGTACATGCTAATGCTGACTTTAGACGACATGTATTTTACATCTGACTTGTCAAATTTCCCACTGCAAAAGTGATACATGCCGTGTGAAACATATGAAACATTGTCAGATGACATTTACAGAAGCAAAGTCAGATAAAAATTTTTCAATTAGAGCGTGTTCTATTTTCATCTGACAAGGTATCTGACATCAGCTGTATTAAATTATCCAAAGTGTGGTGTTGCTGAAAAAACATTAAAAAGCAAAGAGCGCTTTATATATTTACGAAAATTGTGCAAAAACTAAGCTGTTGTGAACACTCAGAGGTTATGTCAGATGTAATTGCACATGTACGTGTGAAAGCAAATATTATAAACCGTCTGTAAATTGACAATTTTGACAAACATGCGAAGTTACATATGTCTCAAACACCTAACAAGCCATATGTAAAAAACATGTCATCTAAAGTCAGCATAAGTACATACTAGGGATGGGATAGTGAAAAAAATATATCGATATGTATGTCGATATCGATATTTTTTCAACAATGAAGATATACGTGGTCTTTAAAACTTTAAAAATAAAGATTTCTGGCCTGTGACATTTGCTGTCCAATTTTGTGCTTTTCATCAATAGCCGCTTATGTTCATATGTGCCGATTTTGGGTTATTGCTGTCAAATTAATTCATTTTAAATGTTTTATATATTTATGTACAGGGTGGCTGATGAAAGCCGCTACCAAAAAAAAATTTAATAACTTTTTTTCTATTTAATGAATCTGGTTAATTTTTTTTTATTTTGCAGATTGACTTTTACATTTAACAAAAATGGATAACTGGGACACTGAAACAAGAATTTGGATTGTCCGCCGCTATCACGCACTGGAGTCCGTAGTTTCGGTTCAAAGAGAGTATAGGCGCACGTTTGGCGGCAATCCTCCGAGCAGATGGACCATAATGAGACTTGTAAACAATTTTGCCGAGCATGGGACAGTCAACAGAAGACCTTACCATCGAAACCCTTCAGTTCGAACGGAGGAAACAATCGCTGCTGTAGCTGCTGCCATACAAAACAATCCACATGTTTCGACAAGAAGCTTATCTGCTCAAATGGGTATAAGCAGACAGTCATTACAGTCAATTATGCACAAAGATTTGGACTTATTCCCATATAAAATTCAAATGGCCAACAAACTGAACGCTGGAGACTTGTCGATTTGCTTGGAATTTTGCCAGAAGATGCTTCAAATGGTGGAAGAGGATGGAAACATGTTGAACTGTCTTTTCATGTCTGACGAGGCCCATTTCGATTTAAACGGCAACATAAACAAACAAAATTGTCGAATATGGAGTGCTTCCAACCCACAGATACTCCATGAGACGGAATTGCATTCACTTCGTGTCACAGTGTGGTGTGCAGTTTCATCACGCTGCATTGTCGGGCCCTACTTCTTCGAAGAAAACTGTCACACCGTTACGGTTACTGGAGACCGTTACTTGAGCATGTTGAGAGAGTTTTTCTATCCAGAATTACGCCGAATGAGAATTTCTTTCAACTCTGTGTGGTTTCAGCAAGATGGTGCAGCTCCTCACATAGACCAACCTGTTATGACAGAATTGCGACGAAAATTTCCCAATAAGCTGATATCCTGAAACTCCACATTCCGTTGGCCACCCAGGTCGCCTGACCTTACTGCACCTGACTTTTTCTTGTGGGGTTATTGCAAACAGGAAGTCTACAAAGCAAAACCAACAAATTTGAATGAACTAAGGCAATCCATTCGAGAAACAATTGCAGCTATTCCTGTCTCAACTCTCCAAGCAGTAATGAACAACTTATTGGTAAGATGCCGCACATGCATCAACGAGCAGGGGGCATTTAAATTCCATTATTTTTAAAACTAATTAAGCTATATTTAATAAAATTGAATGAGCTTTAACATGAATAAAAGAAAAATGAATTCCATACACTGAAAAAAAATTATTTGAGTTTCTTTCTGTACATTGCACATACTAGCTGTGCACGCAGCGTTGCGCGCCCGGAATTAAATTTTGAATAACTATAAGAGTAAAAGTAAAAATGAGTAAATAAATTTTTTAGAAGTGTGTAAACGCGAAAAAAATTTGATTTTCAAAAGAAATACTTTATAAATTAGCTCGTTTTGGTTTGATTTTATACTTAAGTATATACGAACATGTAAACATGTGAAAAGCTCAAGCCAGTACCTTATTGTTTATTAATATGATTATTTCGAACGTATTTGCTTTGTGAATCCAAATTGATTATTAGGCTAAGGTTCGTAACGTTATATTCGGAAAGAATCGGGCATTATTAATATTCGAAGGAACATCATGTTTTTTATTTTCTTACTTGCATACTACAGCCCCCACTCTAAATTGTAGTTGTAAGAGCAAATTGCAAATAAAGGCAAAAGCTATAACAGCTACAAATTGTTTTCGTAATGAGCTGTGATGTCAACATGTATTTTCTGCGCGGGTATTTAAAATTACTTATAAATAATAAAAAAACCTTTTTAATTAAAAATATGCTTAAATATTGATTTTATTCATAATGAAGTGAAATCAACTGATTTTTGCAAAGATTTTGAATATTTACTACACTGTGGGTACAACAAAATTAATTGTATTTTATATGACAAGATTCTACCGGCTGATTCTGGTACACCACCAATATACATATGTACATATATATTTACACATAGTTGACTCTCATTTCAAATACTTTTTTCGTGTCCGTTAAAAGTATAGTAAAATAGTTCATTAAATAACTGCATACATTTTAAAATCAAAACTGCTTTAGCATACATTAATAGATTATAAATATATGTACATATATAAATCTTTGTTTTAGGACCGTCAGTCAGTACGTGTTATTTCCACATTAAGAAACTATGAATTTTTTTGTAGATTTTTTGTAGGTTCTTTTTAGGGCTAATTTTTAATTACTACTAGGTATACCTAGTTATTATTTAAAAATATGATAATTCATAACATTATTTCATTTACTTTAAAAAAATTAAGAAAAATCTTAAGTATGTATTTGCGAAAATTCCGAATGAGCCCCAATTTTTTATAAGTAAAATTCTTCAGGACCGATACAATACATGTGTACAATACATGTGTATGTACATTAGAGTTGTTCAAAAAAACTTTTTTTTAAATTTTTTTCAAGTGCTATAATCTCAAAAATCTGTAGTAAGTATAAAACAAGCTCTCGCACAAGATTAGCTTCATATTTTAATTCTACGCGACGCTCAATATTTTATTTTAATGTGCATATTCTTGTAGGAAATTAAATTTTCCACAAAAAACCTCCAGCACAATTTTTTCGTAAACTTAACGTGTAAAAAGTTATCAGAGTTTGAATACTAGGAACAAAGTGGGCATAAGCTATGAAGTATTTGCTTTCAGTACTCTAATTACTAGTATTCAAAGTCTGATAACTTTTTACCCTTTAAGTTTAAGAAAAAATCGTTTAAGTGGTTTTTTGTGGAAAATTTCATTTCCTACTAGAATATGCCCATCAAAATAAAAAATTATTTCCAAGTTTTGTTTGACAAATACGAAAAAAAGAAATTGTTCCATGTAATTCGTATGGAAAAACTGAAATTCGTTGAGCTTCGCGTAGAATCAAAATATGGAGCTGATCTTGTGGGAGAGCTTTTTTATACCTACTAGAAGCTTTTGAGATTATAGCAGAAACAATTTTTTTGAAGCACATACATATGTACATTAAACCGACTCACCGAAAAAAATTTTTGTTAACCCTATTATATTAAAGATTCGTATTTTTAATGAGGTTTCCCAAAAAAATTTGCGGGGTCTAGCGATAACCGCCCTGAGCTGGGCCGTGTCTAAAAGAGGTTTATTTTTGTAGTTTTTTGCATGTTATGGTATTTTCTCCCAAAACAACATGTGAAAAATTACATCGTTTGAAAGATCTTTTCAAGCTGCATCCAATGGTGCATGAAACTTTGTCATTCATACCCAGCCCAATTATGAATAACGATTCCGCGGGAGTTTTTTCCCTATTCCCTGTTCCCCTATTCTAAATAAAATCTCCCCGGGAAAATTTTCTCTTTTCCCATTCCTCCTATTCTAAATTACAATTTCCCCGGGGAAAAACTCCCAGGGAAAAAAGTAAGTATTCTAAATATGAGGGAGAGGGAGAAATTCTTGCGAGCTTTTTCCTCAAACATTTTGAATTAAATTAAAAAATGTTGTAAAACAATTGTGTAAGCATTTATTTAGGACAACAAGTTTAAATAAACATCGGAATGTTATATTTCTCTCTTATTTTAGGCATTTTTATCCACGCCGTGCAAACATGCGCTTCAAAAAAATGACTACTTCTGCCTTCGGAATAAAGTTTTAAAACACACGAAATTTTGAACGCATCTTTAAGTTCACATAATAGGTAAATGGTAGATTTTTTGCGGTTTAAAAAATTTACAATTTCCTTTTTACACAATCATTAGGGGTTTTAATGGACCAGGTACTGGCCTTGGCCCAGTTTTCGCTTCACTTCCTCTGCATAAAGTTCTTTCGAGAGCATCTGAGTGCCTACACTGTACATCTTACTTTTTATTTAAGCAAAAACAAATATTTATATTAACACACAATCTTATTATCAACGAAAACAGTTGAAAATTGCCCAAATCAGCTTTTTATGCCGGCTAGTTAAGAAAGAGACAACAATAACGTGTTGGCGTTTCATTTTATAAAATTAAAAGTGTTGCTCATTTTACAAATGTATGCGTAAAACAAAACAAAATGAAACACTAATCCTTTCTTATTTCTCTTTTGTGATGCCGGCCACTTCGGCTGAGACGGCAGTATCTTTCGGCTCGTGGCGCGTCTGGTTAAACTGTGGTGTTAGTGCAGAATAAAATGTAAACATTAAACAGCTGATCCAGATTTTTCCCTCTCCCTTATTTGTTTATTCCCCTGCTTATTAGAATAGGAGGATTTTTCCCCGGGAACAAATGAATTGGAAGAGAAAAAATTCCCCGGGAAAATTCAAAATTGGGCTGACCATCACCAATGCGTTATTCCATAAAAACCACGATTTTTAAGCGTTTTTATTACAGGTGCTACTTATATTAAAATAAATTTTACTTTTTTTAGTATTATATAATTTGAAACATTGTTTATTTTTTGTGTTTCTAGTTATTGCAAAAGTTCGCAATTTTCTAAACACAGAAACAAATAACCAATGCCTCAAATCAAATAATTCCCAAAAAAGAAGTAAAAACACAGAGATATTTTACGAAGGCGAATTGATACCAGGTGGCCCTATTAGTAAAAATGAGCATCAGTTGACTTTACCAAAGTGTCAAATTCTATGTAAAAAAAAACTAAACAACAACTTTTTATGCATGCATTTAACACGACAGATTGGTAAAGTCCAGTTGTTGTTGCACTAATAAGGCCACTTGGTATTAATACGCTTTGATATTTTACTTCAGTGTGTTGAGGTATAGTTTGGTTATTTATTTGTATAGGTGAGCAGGTTTCTCTGCACAATGTAAAAGTAATATGCAGACATTTTTGTTCGTTAATTTTTATCCGCCATTGTTTTAGCCATTGTTCCAACTGGGGTATATAAGATTGCAGTTTGCGGGAAGCTTCTTGATGGCTTTTGTGAACACTTAGAAAAGCTGTATCATCAGCGAATGTTGATATGTGTATGTTACTGCTTACCGGCAAGTCAGAGGCATATATCAGATATAATACAGGACCGAGGATGCTGCCTTGAGGAACTCCGGCTCCAATGGGTTGCGGAGGGCTTAGAAAATCACCTTCTTTAACAACAAATTTTCGCTCAGTTAAGTAGCTTTCTAAAAGTTTAAGGATGTTTTCGGGTAGGTTTTGCTTTAGTTTATGTATTAAACCTTCGTGCCATACTTTCTCAAATGCCTGAGAAACATCGATGAAGAGCGCAGAACAATATTTCTTTTCTTCGAAGATAATTCCAATTCTTAGCACTGCATTTTTTTATTTGTTAACAAAAATTCCTTTGATTTTTAATTTATTTTATTAAGGTTCTACTTTATTTACATTCACTGAGAACTGATAGCGGGAAAAAATTTTCACGGGAACTTTTCCCTCGAAGGGAAATGAAAATTTCATGGCAACATAAATTTCACTTGTTATTCGCGATAGGTGTGATTATGTTCAACTTCTACTCATATGAATGAATAACAAGTTTATAATATCAAAGTTAAAACATGAACTCCATAAAAAAACATTTTTTTTTATTAATATGATTATCTCGAACGTATTTGCTTTGTGAATGCAAATTGATTATTAGGCTAAGGTTCGTAACATTACATTCAGAAAGAATTGGGCATGATTAATATTCCAAGGAACAAGGGAAAAATTAACATCAAATTAATTTTTTCAACGTACACAGCAGAGCAGAGTAGCACCACTTTCGGAAGCCACTACACTTGCATCGTCAGTGCTCACATGTATTTTATATGCACAACTTTTTCGTGAAAATTGAATACGAGAATTAAATCACTCTCAAGCTGATATTAACTGCACTTTCCCAGCGTTGCCATCGGTTTATTTTTCTTCATTCCAATTTTTCTGATTTTTGTTCTACTCAAGACACACTTTTTTGATTTGATTTTATACTTAAGTATATATGAACATGTAAGAATGTGAAAAGCTCAAGCCAGTAGCTAATTGTGTATTCATATGATTATATCGAACGTATTTGCTTTGTGAATCCAAATTGATTATTAGGCTAAGGTTCGTAACGTTATACTCAGAAATAATTGGGCATGATTAATATTCCAAGGAACAAGGGAAAAATTAACATCAACTTAATGTTTTCAACTTACACAGCAGAAGCCGCTACACTTCCATCGTCAGTGCTCACACGTATTTTGCTTATCACCACTTATCAGGTGGCTCTATTGAATGTGATTTTAATTCTTATATATACAACTTTTTCGTGAAAATTAAATACGAGAATTAAATCGTTCTCAAGCTGATGTTAACTCCACTTTCCCAGCGTTGCCATCGCTTTATTTTTCTTCATTCCTTTTTTCAGATTTTTGGTCTACTCAAGACAATTTATTTTTTGTTTGATTTTATTCTTAAGTATATATGAACATGTAAATATGTGAAAAGCTCAAGCCAGTAGCTTATTGTTTATTAATATGATTATTTCGAACCTATTCGCTTTGTGAATCCAAATTGATTATTAGGCCAAGGTTCGTAACGTTATATTCGGAAAGAATCAGGCATGATTAATATTTGAAGGAACATCATGTTTTTTATTTTCTTACTTGCATACCACAGCCCCAGGGTTGGAAAAAACCCGGGTTTTTTAAATAAAACCCAGCCCGGCGGGTTTTATCATGGGTTTTTTTTTGGTTTTATTGGGCTTTTTTGGGTTTTATTGGTCTTTATTGGGTTTAATTGGGTTTTTATGATCTAAGCAATGTTGTCAAATTAGCCCTTTTCGGTATAGATTTATTAAGAAAATCATTAATACAACTATGCGACAAATGAAGACTTTTGGAAAAACACAAGGACTTGACAGTACAGTTCGATTTTACTACCACGGTGTAGTAAAACCCTATACTCATTTTGAGAATTTGGTGACCAATTTTTTTTCATGGACCTCCAAAATTTCTGAAAATCTGTGGGACCTCAAAAAACGGTGCCATCAGTATTTGGCCAACAGCTAATTCAAACTTAATGATACCGCTTAACTGCATATGGCAATAATGTAGATAAGAGTCCGGTTAACAGTTTTTTTTTACCATTTAATGCCAAAATTTTTTTTCTTGCACTTTTTGTTGAAAAAATTAAGAAAAAATTTTCTTATTTGACCAGAGTATTAATTTCAAAGTGTTTACCTTATTTTAACTAATTGGGCCTTTTTTGTGTAAATAAAAATTCCTTTTAGTTACAAATTTTTCCCGACGTTTCGTAGATTATTTGTCTACTTCTTCAGGGGATCGTCTATTTAAATAACAGCACTTGCACAGCATATATTGCAAAGTGCACACTCAGCTGATTTTGATGACGTGAAGATATTAGATAAAGAAAACGGTATAAAGAAGCGATACACAATTGAAAGTTCACGAATCCAACAGAAAATAAACAAAACGATGAATCTGAAGGAGGATACAGCTAACATCAACACTAGCTACAGAGTGGTTCTGAACTAAAACTTTTTACTGTGATATTAGAATAAGATGTGTTTAAATGTCATAAATTGTTTTTTACACAAATGTTTATTTAAATTTATTTCAATTTAAAAAAAAAATATTTATGTAGTTTCAAAAATTAAAAAATTGTAAGTTATATATATATTATATTTTGAAATTTTTGTAAATGTAATGTTTTTATTATTTAAATAGACGATCCCCTGAAGAAGTAGACAAATAATCTACGAAACGTCGGGAAAAATTTGTAACTAAAAGGAATTTTTATTTACACAAAAAAAAGGCCCAATTAGCTAAAATAAGGTAAACACAAGAAAAAATTTTGTTTTCACTTTTTTCAGACTGGTACTCCTTATTTTTTACTAACAATATTCGGCAAACTTGTAGTTACGGTAGACCTGAACAAATTTTGTGAACATATCAATACAACTGAATTTGACTAGCCACCCTAATAGCTCATACAAGTCACTTTTTACCTTAAAAATTTTGGGTTTTCACTATTTGTTGAACAATGCTATACTACTGTCAAAACAGGATTTTGTTAAAAAGCGTGCATTCCAAATATATGGGCAAAGTAATTACTAAAGAAAGTGAAGAGATAGCAGAAGAATGCGTAAGTCAAAAGCACCCCATTTTTAGCGCCCTTTTTTGCATCTAAAATTAAAGATGCAGAACGCTTTCCAAAATAAAAAACTGGTTGAAGATATTAAAAGACAAAAATTAATAATTAGGGAATTCACAATGTGTATCTTAAAATTTGGAAATAGCAATATCGTTACACCTTAAAATTTCATTGTGAGCAACGTTACAAAGTACAGCGCATTAAAGTAATAAAAGTAACGACGAAGTTTGCCGAATATTTCTCACTATTTACATGTATAGAACACGAACTCAAAACACAAACAAAACACAAGCACGTTAGTGCTTGGTACCTATCAACAAGCCAAAGAAACACCAACACACTTAAACCACACACAAATTCTTTATTTAAAATATTGCCGCATTGAAAAAACATGCTTATTGGACTTTTAAACTTGTCATCTGGTGGTAAATTTCATTTACACACAAAACAAAAACAACAAGCTTGCCAACCCATAATAAAAAACTAAAATTAAAACGTCGTTATATTAAGACATATTTTAGAACGCTGCTGTGAATTCCCTAAATGTTTACCTGCAAACTTTTGCGATTATTTCACTTCAGTAATGAATTGTCACCATCAATAGAAAGAATGTTCTCATCTTATGGTTTAATATGGAGTAACCTTTGAAATGGCCTTCGATTGGAAAAAGCATTAGCTCTCTTACGCCCCTTTTTACAATGTGCGATTAAAAGTTAACGTGGACTTTAATGGCAGTTAAAAGCATTTAAAATCTGTGCCACCAGAGTGGTAACTGATTTAAAATAACTTTTTATGTACGTGTTTGGACTACTATTTTTTATGAATTTTGTAATTATGGTTTAAAAATTTTTTTATATAATATACTATCTTTATTTAAATTAAAAGTACTGAAAAACCCACTAGGGTTAAATGTACATACACACAAATGGGCATATAAATACATGTGTATGTACTTGGGTTATTCGTTTATATGAATTTTATAATGATTTTATTTTATTTTTCTGTAAATGAAACTTCAAAACTATCTTCATCTTTGTTTGAATGGATATAACGTAAAAAACCCGCTTGGGGTTTTTAAAACAAAATACCCATAAAAACCCGGGTGGTTTTTTTCGGGGTTACCCAGTGGGCAGCCAACCCTGCACAGTCCCCACTCTAAATTGTAGTTGTAAGAGCAATTTGCAAATAAATGCAAAAGCTAGAACAGCTACAAATTGTTTTCGTAATGAGTTGTGATGTCAACATGTATTTTTAGCGCGGGTATTTATAATTACTTATAAATAAAAAAAAAAACGTTTTAATTAAAAATATGCTTAAATATTGATTTTATTCATAATGAAGTGAAATCAACTGATTTTTGCAAAGATTTTGAATATTTACTACACTGTGGGTACAACAAAATTAATTGTATTTTATATGACAAGATTCTACCGGCTGATTCTGGTACACCACCAATATACATATGTACATATATATTTACACATAGTTGACTCTCATTTCAAATGCTTTTTTCGTACCCGTTAAAAGAATAGTAAAATAGTTCATTAAAAAACTGCATACATTTTAAAATCAAAACTGCTTTAGCATACGTTAGGCTGAGGCCACACGGGCGTTTTAAAAACGCGAAGTTTCTGCTTTTTATATTGATTTGAAAGTTCTAAATTTTTTTAAACTTCAAATTTAATATCAAAAGCAGGAACGCGGCGTTTTAAAAACGCCCGTGTGGCCTCAGCCTTAATAGATTATAAATAAATGTACATATATAAATCTTTTTTTTAGGACCGTTAGTCAGCCAGAGAAACAAGCCAGTCGATTTCGAGCCGACGGCGCGCCGCCGCCGGTTGCTTTTTTTGCCTATCGCGCCGCCGCCGATTACATCGGCTCGTATCGGCTCAAAACCAGCCGCCGAGTTCGTTTAAATGTGTTCACGACTGGGTTGCAAATTTGCGTATTTTTTTCGAAAAAAAAATTTTACTACCTTTTTCCCCAAAATATCCGTATATAGGTGAGCCGCCGAAAATTCTGTCGGCGCGCCGTCGCCGACCCAAAATGTGCCCAGCCGCCGCCGCCGATAATTTTGCCTCGGCTTGTTTCTCTGTAGTCAGTACGTGTTATAAACAAAAATACCGTTTTTCCTCTTGTCATACAAAATGGTGTGTCCGTAATATATGCTGTTGGCTTTCCACATTAAGAAACTATGAATTTTTCCACAAACGAGATTAAATTTTTAACGTTTGTAGATTTTTTGTAGGTTCTTTTAAGTGAGTGCAAATGGTCTAATTTTTAATTGCTTCTAGGTATACCTAGTTATTTTTTAAAAATATGATAATTCATTACATTATTTCATTTACTTTAAAAAATCAAGAAAAATCTTAAGTATGTATTTGCGAAAATTTCGAATGAGCCCCAATTTTTTGTAAGTAAAATTCTTCAGGACCGAATTTTCCAATTTTACGAAAAAATCGTTTAAGTGGTTTTTTGTGAAAAATCTCATTTCCTACAAGAATATGACCATCAAAATAAAAATTATTTCGCAGTTTTGTTTGACAAATACGAAAAAAAATTGTTCCATGTAATTCGTATGGAAAAATCTTTTTTATACCTACTAGAAGCTTTTGAGATTATAGCAGAAAAAAATTTTTTTGGAGCCCCAATTTTTTGTAAGTAAAATTCTTCAGGACCGAATTTTACAGTTAATACATGTGTATGTACATACATAGCATGTACATATGTATGTATGCAGGTACACATTTATTTATGCAAATTTTTTCATAGATCCACCATTTGTAATGTAGACGCAATTTAATAACAACTAAAGTGGTACATAAGCAAACAAGTGAATAGGAAAATTTTGCCAATTAATGCAAAATCGTAGCTTACTTTATTTATTCAAATAAAATAAATATCTAAGTATATATGGATGTGTGTATTTAGCCGTATGTATGTATGGCTGCAAATCAGTGGTGGCCATTCTCTCAATTTCCAATACTATCGAGTATAGGCTGGTTTTTGTTAAACCTCGCGTACACTGTGTGTGAAACACACAGCCTATCTATTTAGTCGCGAAGCACATACCCAAACAAAGAATAAGATGTTTGGAAACCACTGATGTAAATACATCCAACAACATCTTTCAGAAACTCGCTTTAATGCAAATTCTTCTATTCCACAATGATTAACTCCCGCACACAAGGGTGGAAAATTCAATACAGAAAAATTTTTGATTTATATCAAATTAGCGCATCATTTATATAAACAAGACGCTATAGACAACGAAGCGTCGAAGTCGACTTCTACATAGACGCTGACGCCTACTTGGTGTTTGCTCCCGTGAACTTGCATGCATACACACACTCTGACAGAACATATTAATTGTCAACAAAGTATAATTTTGACTGCGCTGGAATCGCGAATTCACTTCGGCAGTTATTAATGACTGAGTTTTGTTTTTATCGTGATGGGATAAACAGAAATAAAAGAAAAGAGTAAAACTCATTTTTGTAACTGAAAAATAAATTGAGTAAAAGAGAACTAGTACACTCTCTAAAAGGCAAATGAATAATAAAAATGATGCCAACTATTTTCATAATAAAAGTGTAAAAGTACTTAGCCTTCGTCAAACGTGAATATAAGGTTGAAATATGTTATTTAATAACGCAACTTAAATGTTAAAAAAAATTAATTAATTAATTAATAATTTACAAAAACAGTACTGTTTCAATAATTATTGATAATGTAATAATTATAATTGTTACAAAAAACGTTGTTGGACTTGGTAGGCCAGAGGCTGGATTTTAATGCATCTAAAAAATGGTTTACGGCATGTAAAGTTTCAAGCTAAAAAGTGGCTTATTCCAATATTTTGTGTTAATTTTTTTTCAAACTAGTTTGTCACTGAAACAAAGTTTGAATATATATCCGACTTTTCAAGTACGCTAACATAACACTGTACAATACAAAAAACGTTTCTGACAACGGATTCCTGCAGTATGGGGATAACAAAATAAGGAATACGGTTGACCTTGCTGGCCATCCGCTAATTGCAAGCTCAAGCCGTTGGAAATCAATACATTTTCGGAGTAATTATTACAAAGAAAATATTAAAAAAAATTTGTCGACAATGATATATCTCTCGAACTATTCAACCGCTTTAAATCAAATTAGCGGGCCTCGACACAGTTTTTTAAGTTCCAAAAGAGTTAACAAATCCTTAAAACCTGTTTGACAAGAACGATATGTTTCGAATGAAACAATCGATTTTATTCAAATTTGCAGCAGCCGACGTTGCTTTTTGAGTTTAAGAGCTGATTGGATTGTGGATCTAATCAATTTACTAGTTAAAAATGTATCTTGCATACACAAATTTGGTTCTAATCCGTTAAGACATTCTTAAGTTATGAGAGGCTTATATAGATACACACACTCACAAATGCTCAAACATATATATATATATATATATATATATATATATATATATATATATATATATATATATATATATATATATATATATATATATATATATATATATATATATATATATATATATATATATATATATATATATATATATATATATATATATATATATATATATATATGTATATATATATATATATATATATATATATATATATATATATATATATATATATATATATATATATATATATATATATATATATATATATATATATATATATATATATATATATATATATATATATATATATATATATATATATATATATATATATATATATATATATATATATATATATATATATATATATATATATATATATATATATATATATATATATATATATATATATATATATATATATATATATATATATATATATATATATATATATATATATATATATATATATATATATATATATATATATATATATATATATATATATATATATATATATATATATTATTTTCTTTTTTCCAAATAAGAGGCACCCTGGCCCCCGTACATAAAAAATTTAAATTTTCAGATTTTTCTTGTACTGTCCTAGCAAGACCAATCTGTGTACCGAATTTCAGCTCTCTAGCTGTAGTGGAAGTGCCCCATATAAATAAGGGGCGCCCTAGTCTCCCCAGATGAAAAATGCCCGTTTTTAGATAAGTCTGATAATGTTTTCATCGGTACATACCTGTGTACCAAAGTTCAGCTTTCTAGCTATACTGGAAGGGCTCTATACCAAGAAGGGGCACCCTAGTGCCCCAAAAAGTGTCACTTTTCAGATTTTTCTAACTAATTACTCACCAAGACCTACCTGTATATAAAATTTCAGCTTTCTAACTATAGTGGAAGTAACCCATAATATTGATGAGTGAGTGAGTGAGTCAGTGAATACGTTTTTTTACCTACTAAAACCTATTCACTGACCACCACTTTTTACACCTTCATATCTCGGGAAGCTTTTATGGTAGAACCTGTGTAGGGCGACCTTATTTTTTAAGTTTCATTGTAGAGCAAAGTTATGAAGAGGTTAAAAATAGCTCGAATGGTTTTGTGTAATATATACACTTTGTGGACGGAACTTGTCCTGGCGTACTACCGTCTCCTAGGTACGCAGAAAACATAAATGTGAAAATATGCGGCCGTTAAAATTACTCAAATCAAAATGAGGACTAAGTTCTTGATACGATCTTATTTCTAGGCAACCTTCTATATTGCAACACTGTTCCCCATAATTCGTTCCCATATTAGAAAGGTAAAAATATTCCCAGGTTATAAAGTTGCCAAGAATTAAGATGGTATCAGAACTTGAGATGGTATCATTTTGATCTCAATACTTTTAGCTGACAAAATTTATAGATAGGAACATGGTCTTAGTTTACATTAATTATTTTGTGCGAATCTGTCTGCTTTTTTTTCAAGTAAGGCATTAATTAGGGTTCTTCTAAATAAAAATTGTCCGCTTTGAGATTTTCCTCTCCAGCTATACTGGAAGTGTCTAATAAAAATAAGAGGCACAAGTTTTCGTTTTCAGGGTTTTCCGATTATTTACTCACGAAGACTTTCCTGTATACCGAATTTCAGCTCTATAGCTGTAGTGTAATTATCCCATACAAATAAGGGACACCCCAGCTCTCCGAGATAAAGTTCCCATTTTTTCAGATATTCTAATTACTTATTCACCAAGACCTTCCAGTATACCAAATTTCAGCACTATAGCTATAGTGGAAGTGAGTGAGTAGCTAGTAAAATATGCACTTTTTACACCTTCATATCTGGCGAAGCTTTATGGTAAAGCTTTTCAACATCAACTATGAGGTTACCTATAATGCTTCATGTTTAATTATTTTATGATTAAGTGAATCGAAGTTATGAGGGGGTAAGAACAGTGCGAATGGTTTAGTATAATATACACACCGTGTGTCTAAGCATGAACGTGACGTGGCGTATCGCACTATCATGCAACTTAATATTTAAAGACTTTTGATACTGACTCCTTATATGTTTAAGTTCATATATTATTTTTAGTGGGCTTTACTGTATATAATTAACTTAATGAGCAACCACCCATTTTCACTTACTGTGAGCGCATATAACTGAGAATTGTCTCACACTCATTTCAGAACGCTGCAATCGAAATCAGCGCAGCAGCGAAACAGTTGTACTCTGCCATCAGTAAGCGTAACACAAGCATTTCCTATCTTATATTTTGTTGAAGTGATTGCGAGATTGTATGGTATTTCGTGTGCACTATATGAAAATTTTTCTAAATCTCATAAAATAGTATTTATTATACATACTCGTATGTATATGGTAAGTGCTTGAACGTTGGTAAATGCGTACAAAATCCCACTCATGCATATTTGGAGATCAAAAACTATAAATTTTTTGTGAGCTATTTATGGGCAGCGTTACCGTTGAAAATTTTCAAAAAGGGGCACAAAGGGGATTTTTGAGAAAAAAGGGGCAACTTTAATAACAAGATATATAAGAAAAAGTTATTTAATTTTAAAAAATAAAAGTTAGCAAACATAAACTGCCGCTCATCTGATTAGATTTAACATTTTAGCAATTCTTTTTTCAGTTCTATCAAAAACTATTACTCAAACTACTAATAAAATTGGACTTATTAATAAATGATATGCACTTCGAGAAATCTGTGCAAAAAATTTAACGGAAATATTGTACCATTATCATATAATTGCTGCAAAAAAAAATTGTCCAAGAGCAGTGCCTAATCAGAATAGTTTACTTCATCACGAATTGGTAGTTTTTAATACATTTTTGATATTTCAAAGCCTGAAATTTAAATGGGTCGGCCAAAATCTATCTGAAGCTGAAAGAACTAAAATTATATGTTATGCTACAGAAGGTGAGTAATTTTTGTTAAATAAAACAAAATTTTTTTCAGAGAAATTATATTGCCAACAAAAACCAACTATCGCATATTATTGTTGTTTTCAACATAAATTCTCACACGAAATTTTCGTGATGAGACTAACTATGGAAATAACATGAAAGGAGACAACTCAGCAGTTGAAGGATAGAAGCGAAAATAAAGAAAAAGTTGGTACTAAAGTTATGTAGTTTGGCGACTGTAGAACGCGTAATACATAACACTGCCTTACAAATCTTTATTTTAAGGTAACTATGATATGGTAAACACGAGAAAAATAATATAAAATTTTTTTTCATTTCGGCCAATTTCTATATAATGGTACGTTTGCGTTTTCGATGTATGCTTCCCGTTAAAGCGCTATCCACATTCCAAGGCTGGTTTAATTAAACTGGTATTGTTTGAAAGGATACAAAATTACTCGTCGAATAGTGGATAATTGACTTTCATCGGATAAAAATTGATTTAGTTATAGGGGATCAAATTTAATTTTTTTTTATATTTATCGTTTTTCACCAAGTGTTGTCTATTCGGAAGCTATTTTGTACCAGAAATATAAAACTGCTAGCTTAATACCTTTACTGAATAGTCTATTCGATTTTAAAAATTTTAAGCAATAATGGACAGAAATCGAATAAAAATTATAAATGCTAGAGGAAACAAAACGGAAACAATAGCATTTCAATTTACTAGCAAATATTTTATTTAATAGTTTTGTTTTATTTTGATTTTTACTACATAGTGCATATTTTAGTAAATTTAAATGTTTGTGGTTTGTTTTTTTTATTATACCATTTTCAGCTTTTATCCAATTTCGGTCCATTATGGCTTAATTTTTTTAAATCGAATAGACTATTCAATAGAAATTTACAACTATGGATTTTGCTATTATTTGTGGTACAGCTTCCTAAGAGACAAGAAATTTTGTTAAATTTGACCACCAATAACTCAGTAATTTTTTTATCCGGTCAAAGCCAATTATCCAATATTCGTCGCGTAATTTTGAAGCTTTTCAAATAATATATGGATCACTTTAATCGAACCAGCTTTTGACTCTGGGAAGTATAACATCGCAAAAACACAAATGTACCGTTATCTGGAAATTGCCGATATTAAAAATTTTTCTTTACTTTTCTCGTGTTAAGCATATCTTAATCACACTAAAAAATCCATTAGAAACTTTATACATTTTGCTTGTAAAGCAGTGTAATGTAAAGACTGATTTTGCAAAAAAAAAAACACCACTTAGTTCACTGCGTAAGGAAAAATGTTTAAAGTATCTCTTCATTTAGTAAAAGTATCAATAAAGTGGCAAGAATTACAAAAAGTATCACATTTGGGTGCATTTTGTAAAAGTAGCAAAATAATATCCAAATAGTCGAAAAAGTGGCAAATTGCTACTTTGGTAGCACCAACGGTAACGCTATTTATCGGAACATTATGGATAATTATCAGGGTTGCCGCTTTCGTTTGATGGGATTAATATTAGTAGATATATTTTTTTAATGATTTCTTGCAATTTGGTTAGAAAAAGATGAGGCTCGTTCGAGACTTACCATTAGCTATTAATATACATTTGAAAGATTGTTATATTAGCAAATGAGTATATACTTAATTAATAACCATCTACTAGTTTGGAATCAGTCTGGATTTAGAGAGACATAGCTATGTCACATCGCTAATCAGTGTAGCCGAAAATATCAGATGTAATCTCGATGAAGGTGGAGTTTCGTTCCTTGTACTATTAGATCATTCAAACGCATTTCACCCTCTAATGCCGATATTTACATTTCTTCTGGTAGTTCTGAATGTAGCTTTCAACTGAGGAGCTCTAAATCTTTTCCACCTAAAGTACTCGAAATCTCTCTTAAAAATTAGTTTTTTAATGGCAGAAGAAAACCTAAGCTTTGATTTAGCAGACATTGCATAAGTTTTAGTTGGAACTGAGACGTCAAAGAAATGTTCAATACTGTCTTCAAAATATAACGACCGCTCGTCAGCTGAGGGCATTCCGTACATTTAGCTCCAATCAATAAGAGAAAAGCTCTCTCTAGCACATTATAGACCAAATTTTTGAAGTCGTTGTGTAGAGGCAAGTCTTTAATTATAGGTTAAGAAAATCAAGTCATGTCTCGAGAAACACGGTGCAGAAACTTGGTTGTACAGTATGACACTACCAACAAAGAAAATATCGAGCAACATTCTGCTCGTTATTGTGTGATGTGTTGGGTTAGTTGTATTCGTGGGTGTTGGACCAAAAGATGACATGTTGTCAACTAGACTTGACTCAGAGTATGTTAGAGTTAAAGTCACCGGAAACAATGACATCGTCATATGTAGCGGCAAGTGTTTCTAAATATGAAAACAAGCTCGAAAACAGAATTCTCTTGTTAGTTCTATCAGAAATAATTTCAGCAAAAATGTATTCTACTTTTTTTCTTATCAGGCAAACTGTTTGATAAGAATTTAAGTCAAACTTTACATATGATATTCTCTTTGACTGAAATAACTACACCTCCGCCATTATCGGTTCTATTCTCTCTGTAAACTTTCTAGCCATGTAGGCATATTAGATTGTCTGGGGTCGAAGATTATAGCCAGGTTTTGGAGAAAAACAAATTTAAATTCATCAATTTTGTTGTTAAGAATTCAAGCGTTAATGTGTGATAACGTTATTCCTTGTTTTTGTTTTGCTAAGATCTTTACCATGTACATTGTCGTGTTCGTGAAGCTACCACCAGCAGAAGCACTAATAGCCATCGGCATAAACAAAGTTACCCTAACAGCAACACAAGAAATTATAATTCTAATAAAAATTTAACTTTTAATAAGAAGTAAAACTAGACATCTAGGGCCTAATTTCCTAAAACACGTCACGAAAATGAAATTTATATACATATATAGGAAACAATAACAAAATTACTCAAATTTTATAAATTTGTTTTTGTTTTCATACAAATTTTAAAAATTATGAAAGGCAAAGGAAAGGCTTTATTTTTTTATGTGTTTATCGGTGAAGAATTTGTATGAAAAACAAAAACAAATTTATAGAAATTGAGTAATTTTGTTATTGTCTGCTATATAAATTTCACTTTCGTGACGTGTTTTAGAAAATTAGGCCCTTAAAATAAGAACCACGAGGAGATTTAGATTAAGAATGAATTAGTACAAATACCAAAATTACGGAATACCTATTTGGCAAAGATATATATTTTGCATGCTAAGAACTCTATACCCTTCGCAACATGTTACACCTCTGAACATTTTTAAACATGAAGCTACTATATTTCTGTGAAGTCTCTGTAGCTTACAGCGCGATTCTACAATACGTCTACGGAATAACAAGGTATGATGGAGCGTCTCTGTTAATCTGCCTTGGATCATATTACAAATTATAGTTTATTTAATAATTAAAAAAAATTGAAAAATCTCTGGTTTCTGACTAAGGTAGTAGCGAAAAAAGTACATGGTGTAAATAAAAGAAAATAGTACATAATTGCATTTTAAGCAAAACATCTTAAGATTCAAGGTAATATTATATAAGAATAAAAAATTATTCCATATAATGTCTATAAATGTGATAGTTTATATATATCACAGAGCAAAAATTTATTTGTAGTAAAAATAAAATACAAGAATAGGAAAAGTTACCCTAGAGAGCTAATGCTGAAAACAGTACAGCTAATGAAGAAAGAAGTACATTGAATAAATAAGTACGCGTATTGCTGAAAACAGTATGTCTGGCAAGCCTATTTCTGACGTGCTATTAGTAAAAACATCTATGGCATCACCTTAACACCCATAATTAAGAGGAATAAAACTTTTTTCATATATGTCAAGAGCGGGTGGTAGCACAATTGGAGAAAAATAACTGGCAACTTTGTATAACAGCAGCATCATTACGTTTTTGTTATTGTTGGTAAAGTTGTTGTTATTGCTGTCCTTTTCCTTTTGTTATAAGAAGAGCGTGACTTTTAATTAACATTGTTACGAAAGCAGCAACGCTAGCAGCAGAAAGAGCAACGGCATCAGCGTATGCTGCAGCATAAGCATCACGGCGTTTCGGTGCTTGCTTTTGATACTGAAGTTTTTTGGTAGCAGCATCTGGTGGCACCGGCATTCAGCCCGCACAAATCAGCATCAGCTCGGCTGTTAATGTTTAGCTTAATGCATTCTCTTAGTTTTATTATTTTTTTATTTATTTTTTTTTATATTTTACTTATATGTATTTATTTACTTTTTCATTTCGCTGGTTTTTGTATGTATTCAATGAGTGCTTAAAGCATTAGCTAGCTCCACCCTTTAGATGTATTCACATCACAAATTCATGTTGATGATGATAAATAAGAAGAAAAAAAAAGGCAAACAAACAGACAAAAATTAAAACAACCGCATTGTTAGCTGCAGTAGCAGTTAAAATGTCACCATCTCTCTTAAGCTTTCTGCAAATAATAGACACCAATTTGTGGGCGTATGTGTGTGACTGTTTTGTGCTGTTGCTGGCTGTGTTTGTTGTTTGTTTTTCATTTTCTCCTCTTAATGGGGTGTGTTTGTTAAGCACAAATTTTTTGTTGTTGTAATTTTCCAATGGTTTTAATTAGTGCAAAAAGTTCTTCCTCTCCTTTCTCGCACGTTTTTGTTGTAGATTAGTTAATGATTTTATAAATTTCCATCCAATCAGAATATCGTACTATATAAATACATTCTTATTTGTGCAAACACGGACGTACGTACGTACACACTTTATTATAAACATAACTACCCGGTTGGCCATGTCTTTCAGACATCTTATAAGACCGATGCATGACAATGTTAAAGCGTCGATGACCTGTTGGTGACAGCTCAAACTGATCAGTGAGGACATTTTCGAACAAATGGCCGCTAATTACATACATGACAACCGGAGCGACACTGTCACCCATCTTTTCATTAATGACCATGTAAATGACAATATCCTCAGAAATGTTCCCATTACATTTGTTCGTTTGTTTTTGTTTCACACGTGTTCTACAATAACGATTTGAGGAATTTGTCGCTCAGAATGTACATATTTAATATAAGCAGTTTTAATAGACATTGTAACAAGGTAGATTAAACAGGTACCACTACGAGATCAGCTGTATTAGTAAATTTGAGAATGTGTGTGTCACACAGCCAATAGATTTTAACAAATCTCTGGTATGATTCTATCCACAACAAGCATATATTAGTAAATCTGTGCAACGCACAGACAATAGGTTTGACATATTTCTGGTGTTTTTACCAACAAAATATGTGTTTTTGGTGTTGTATTTGTCGTCGTCGTGGTGGTACCTATATTATTGTATCATGCATTGTAACACAATTTTTCATCAGCTCAACTTCGCTCAGTTTTAGCAAGCAGGAACGTATCAAAATAATTCAAACTGGTGAGTAGTGTCTTTTGTTGTAAAGAAATTATACAACATTTTAAATTGAACGTTGCAAGACTACCTTGCGGACAATATCTACATACCATTTAGTTGGCATGACTAGTTGAGCAGTTTTTTTTACCCATTCTTTGAGTACGGTTTCTGTTAGATTGTCTTTAAAGAAACTGTAATCGATAAATATCCGGCATGACAAATGTAGAAAAATCTTTAAGCAGTCGTTGATGAAAATGTCCTCTTAGAAGAGTTGGCCAACCGAGTACTTAAACATTTTAGATAAATTTATTATTGCAAATGAAAAAGTCCCATGACTTGTGTAACTAAGTTTGGGAGGGTAAGCAGAGAGTTAAGGTTGGTTGTTAGGAAGCTGTTTTATTTATTTATGTACATAGTTATTTATTTTTTGTTTTTTTTTTTTAAGTTAATTTTTTTGGGAAAAACTTATGGATATGAATTTACACATACATCCATTTGCATGCATGTGTGTATAAACATATGCATGTATATGAAGTTTATGCTGCACAGTGGGAACGAAAACTATTCAATTACAAACTTCGGATATATTATACCAACTTATATGGATATACATATGTAGGTACGTATCTCTCATTTGCTGCAACGTCGTCATAACTAAAAAAAAACTATTTTTACAGAAAACGAGTTTAATGTTTTCAATTTACACACAAGTTAATGGAAAAGAGAAAATTTCATTCTTCTCTCGCGAGTTGAGTATACACGATATTTATACGAAATTTTTAAACAATATGTAGAACGATATATGAAGAAAAAAATATCTTGTTGATTCTATGATTATATATGATATCTTATATATATGTATACGCACATACACAGTTCTATTAAGTAACAGGCTTTAAAATTAAAAATAAATAAATTTATAGATTTTTTTAAATGTATCACTTTTATTTTCTCCATTAAGATGGAATAAAAATTTTATAAATTGTTTTAAGCCTACCTTTAAGGCAGTGGTGGCCATAATTACACTATCTTATTCTTTCTTTCACGGCTAAAAAGATAGGCTGTGTGTCTCACACACAGTGTACGTGTGTTGATAGTAAAAAAACATGCTATACTCGCAAGTATAGGAAATTGATAGAATGATCACCACTGCTATAAGGTAAAGATATTTTGTGTCGACACACGAAACATAAAGTCGTTAAGATCTGACTAAAATAAGAAACTTGTAAGCCAGTTAAGGCACGTTCCCGCAGAGCTTTTTTCGTTGCTAAGGTAGGGAATTTCGTTTTCGTCGACGATTACGGTGTAAGCAGAAACAATCCTTAAATGAAAAATCGGAAGTCATCTTTCATACAAAATTGCTTAAATTTAGTTTGTAGTCAAAAGAATATTTTCCATCAAAATCTATTTTGTATTGAATAAAATTGGCTTATTGGCGGCTTATAACGTTGGCATTTTTTGTCAAATATTAACCATGTTTAATGTATTCGGCACAAATTGATCTTCAAGTTTTGGCTTCCAAAAGGTTTTTGAAATTTTTGGTCCATCTTAATGTAAAAATTTTTAAACAATGAATGTTGAGAAGACACGCTTAATATTAACTACCTATTTCTATTTTAAAGGTATTTAACTCAATTAGTTTTAGTCCCATCAAAACAATCGTTATACCTACTGAGTGAAAAGAGAGAAAGATATCTACGAAACAGTGTAAAATCTTTATTATTCATTTCCGATATTTTTAACAATAACTAAAAAACAGGAAAACCCCGTTTTCGCGACTATATCGAAAACTTTGCTTAGAAAAAATAAATGAATGAATGAATTCATGTTCGTCTTCAGTGAACTCAAATAAGCTCTAAAAAATCTTTTTCAAGGTTCATTTGTTTGTAAACTAGTGGATTTCAATCACTTTTTTTGGCTTGTAAAATATTATTTAGTGTTCTTTTGCTTGCTATTTGCAGCAAAGCTTTTTATATTTCGCAGTTTTTATATGTTTAAGCGGGACATAAATTTTAGGTGGGATCGACCTCTTAAAAGCGGGATTATTCCGCATGCATGAACTATCATAGAATTCTTTTAAAAAAATAAGTTATTTTACACTAATATATAATTACTAATGCGAACCGTTTAACCGGTTAGGAGTATCAATGGCAATAAAATTAACCACTAGTTAGTTGAAACAAGTAAAGGTACGCCGCAAGGTGGAGTACTATCACCCCTCCTGTGGAATGTGACGGTAAACGCTTTGCTTAAGAAATTGGAATCCATGTATATCAAAACCGTTGCATACGCAGACGATGTTGCGGTGGCGATATCTGGCTTCCATCTAGACACGTTAACACAAAGGCTGGAGACGGCACTTAACGAGGTCAGTGACTGGTGTTCACAGAATGGCCTAAGTGTCAATCCTACCAAAACGGAGTTAGTACTCTTCTCAAGAAGGTACAAAATTCCAGCTTTCACGCTACCAAAATTAAATGGCATCACACTAGCCCTTTCGGACAACGCCAAATATCTCGGTGTAGTCCTTGACAGCAAGTTAACATGGAGAGACAATCTTCATGCAAGAGCAGCTAAAGCCTTAACGGCAATTTATGTTTGCAGAAACGCCATTGGCCCCTCCTGGGGTATATATCCCAAAGGGGTCAATTGGATATTAGAGACAGTGATCAAGCCTATACTTTTTTATGGCATATCCGTCTGGTGGAAAGCACTGGACTTGGCGAGCAATCGATCTCGTATAGAGAGGGTTCTTCGCATAATGGCAATCATGATAACTGGTGCCCTAAGATCCACACCAACAAAGGCTCTTTTCGCTGCGTTGTGCTGGCTACCAGTGGATCTGCTGGCCAGAAAGCAAGCACTACGTACAGCAATTAGGCTTAACGCAATCGGCGCATGGAACCATCTACCGTGGGGTCATGCTAGCATTCTAGAGACTACCGATACCATTCCGGATCTCATTGACTACTGCACTCCGAAGCCCTCCTTCAGGAAAGAATTCCGATACTCCTTGACGGGGGACTTCTCCCCAACACCACACGGGGCCATACACATTTATACCGATGGCTCCAAATGGGGAACGAGAGTTGGCGGGGGTGTCTATATCGCTGAGTTCGGGATCAAAATGTCTTTCAGACTCCCGGACGAATGTAGCATCCTACAAGCAGAAATATCTGCCATCAAACGAGCAATATACTGGCTAAGGTTTTACCGGATATCAAATGCCGACGTTCAGATCATAACTGACAGTCAACCGGCGATTAAAGCACTCACTGGTGTGTACACCACATCCAGCCTAGTCCTGGAATGCCGCACAGCACTTAACACGATGGCGAGCAATCTAGGTATCACCCTCAGATGGGTAAGGGGACACGAGTCCGTTTCAGGCAACATCATTGCGGATGATCTGGCTAAGAGGGGAACCTTGCTTCGGGATGTCGATATTGACGATCTCTGCGGGCTCCCACTCTCATCTTGCTGGAGACGAATTGACGCTGCCTTCTTGCAGTTGGCTCAAACCAGATGGTACAATGAACCAACTTGCTCTACTGCGAGAACAATATGGCCTCGCCTTGACACAAACAGAACTAAACAACTTCTAGAGTTCACGAAACCACACCTACGCAACCTCATGGCCGCGGTCACTGCACCTTTGGAACCCACGCTAGACGTATGGGTCTCCCATACAATGACTACTGCACAAGCTGTAATGACGTAGAAGAAGAAGAGAATGTAATGCACCTTTTATGCCTTTGTCCAGCTCTGGAGGACCACCGCCTTCGCCTACTGGGCAAAAGATTCTTCGGTAGCCTCTCCGAGTTCTCAGAAATAGAACTCAAGAACATAAGTTCCTTCATTAGGAGCAGCGGGTGGTTCACTCGCTGACTACCCAAATGGCGTTTCTAAAACACGAACGACCCTTCCTGCACGGAACTCCGTACGCCTTACCTCTTTCTCTCTTCTCTTTGAACTAATTTCTAATACCTCTATTAACTCCTCTCATTTCACTCTATTCGATACACTGTCCTGTTCTCTCTTTCCTTTCCTTTCCTTTACAGGTATCACAAAGGGGCCATTATTATTGGACCCAAGTGGGCTGGAACCCTTTCTTTATAATTTTCACCAGCGACCTGATAACCTAACCTAACCTAGTTGAAACAACCGATAAAAAGTAAAATAAAATTTAGAAAGAAAATTTTTTTAGTTGCGAATATCAATAATTGGTACTAAAATTCAATTCGTAATACTTTATTCGGTTGTGGTTATCATATTTATTATTTAGTCATGACAAAAGCATACGATTGGTTGGTCTAATCAATTTAAGAATTATCAAAATCATATCTTTATTACAATTATGCTCTTATAGTAACAAACAAGGATTGTTTTTGGATTCATAGAAAATTGATAGCGTGAGTTGAAATATAGTCTATTCAACTAATATTTTATCGGCCTAACTATTTTCCAACTAATCTTCTTTCTGGGTGTATTTTTTTATTTTGTTAAATTTTGTAGAGCATTGTTGCAGCGCCTCTGCCGTCAAGTAGAAACATTAATTTGTTTAAGCTACGTACAGGGTTGTCAGATTTTTTCCGACCTAGTTCGCCAAATTGGTTTTAAAAAACGCCAAAAGTCGCCAAAATCTATTTTATGTAGTTTTTCTTAATATATATTTGATAATAAATTTGTTTTTATATAATGCTTAACATACATTTTTATAAAATGATCGTATACAAATTTAGCAGAAAATCGCCAAAAGTAGAAATAAAATCGCCAAAAATTATTTTTTGTAAATTTTTCTCAACCAAATTCAAACCCCATTAATGGTTATTGTTATTAATATAAGTAAAACCACCAAAATCACATTGTTTTAATTTCTTGCAGACGAGTTTTCGTGGGATTTATTTTTTAAAATACTCTTTAAACAAAGTAATTTTTGCAGATTATAAAAATTTTTAACTTTAATTTAGTTTAAAAATAGCCATAAAAATCGCCAATAAATTTATTTATCGCCAGGAAAATCGCCATGTCGCCAAATCAAAAATTTAGATGCGAAGCAAGTTGAAAAATCGCCACGTTTGGCGAGAAATCGCCACATCTGACAACCCTGGTTATGTAGCAATTTTATTAGTTATTTTACTTCGCCGACGATTGTGCTACAGTACCGGCTTGCACACACACATACACGCACATGTACATAGCCAGAGAAAACAGATTAGTTCAGACAATCGAATTTCAAAATTTTCCAAGCCCCCGAAGCAAATAGTTGATAGCTTCTAAACGGCTGGACCGATTTTTTTTCAAATATAGGTTGAAGATTTTATATCAAGTCACCTTTCAAACAAAAGAAACTAAATTAAGATCGGTCTAGCCGTTTGGCCTGTACGTGGACTCGTACAGAGACACATATACAAACTACAAACTTATAACATCCCTTTTTTGGTCAGGGGTTAAAAATAATTACAACAACCGATAAAAAGTAAAGTAAATTTAGATAGACAATTGTTTTTGTTTCAAATACCAATAATTGGAAATTAAATCCAAGTCGTAATATTTTATTCGGTTGTGCTTATCATATTCGTTACTTAGTCATAATAAAAGCATAAGATCGGTTGATATAATCAATTTATGAATTGTCAGAATAATATCTTTATCACAATTTCAGTCTCTTACCAATTCTCATCAAACTGGGAGAAATGGAATTTTTTTCAAAAGTAGGGTAGGGTCACTCTAGTGTACATACATACAGCCGTAGAGACATCATCATAAAAATAGTCTGAACAGCTTTGCAAAACCTCAAAACGTCAGGATCCGAGTAAAAAAAGAGCTTCCACGGAAGTCAATAAGCTCCTGAACTTGTGATCCGAAAGTGGTGCAAATCCATATCATTCCTAATGATTTTTGCATAGTCTTGCCATTGCAAGAAATTCTCTGTTCTTATGCCTATTCATTGGATCCAGTATTTGCGAAAATTTCGCATGAGCCTCAATCTTGTATAAGTAAAATAACTATTTAGTTAATTATCAGGATGTTGTTAATAATCATTTTCTGAGAAGTCGGAAATAGTCACTTAGTGATACTTTGGAAGTGAAGAAAAAGTAGTTTCTTAAAACTTACATCTAGTATTTGATTTAGAAGCAGTTAATGCCCTTTCCAACTTTTGCACGATATGGTGAATCGTCATAGCAAATCAAGTAATCGTTACATTGAAGGTATGCGTTGTGCTCAGCACTTTTATGTAAAACACCACGAGGAAACCTTTTACCAAACATTCTAAGCCTCTAACTCTTCGCTCTATGAGTCAAAAACTCCACTTAAACAGTATTATAGCGAGCTGAAAAATTAAAAAAAAATATATTTGTCATATAATTCTACTACATATAAGTTCTCAAAGACACCAAAGCTCAAAACTCACCTCCAAAATTAAAATGTGCTTAAGGATTAATTTTGTGTTTACATATTTATAATTAGTGCTAAAAGTTTCCTAAAAACCCGGATCTTATGAGGCTAGTTTATTGGTCAATTCACAACCTGTTGTAAGTGTTGCAGATCGTAAAAATGTTGGTAATTTTTCCATAAATATGTTTCTAAAAAAATATTTATTTGGAAATTACCAACAAAATTTATACGATCTACAATACATACAACAGGTTGTGAATTGGCCATATATTAAAATTTTGGCTTACGTATAATTTCACTATAAGTCCTCACCATACAAAAGAAACCTGTAATTTTGTTGTATAATGTATATGGGCATTTTCACAGGAAAGTCCACTTTTTGTCACGTGCGACTCCAAGAAATTATGTTTGTTCTTTCAAAGACAACGTAAGTGTTCTTATTGCTTTACATATTTTTGTAAACCGTAAATAGCTCTATATTAAGCAAAAGTTTAGTAAAAATCGCACTATGTTCATGGTTTTGAAAGACAAGCTGAATTGCTTGATGTCGCATGAGACCAAAAAGTGGGCAAAAAGTTATTTTTTTAATTTTGAGACTCGCAATATTTTTATTTGCATTGACATGAAGCATTCATATTTTATTGTAGTTAAAACAAGCAGTCCTTAGAAATATTACAATATTATCATGCTGGCAACTTTGGTGTTACTGTATCCATACATAGTAACATATTTGAGAGTAATGAAAGCTTAGAAAGCGCATGTGTAGGATGAGAACAAAATAAAATTTAAAGAGTTAAACTCAGCGATATAAATATTTTTTTCTTGCTTTTCTACAAATATTCATAAAGTGTATCTGTCACGTATAATATACATGTGTACTAGTTCATGTATTGCATTTATATTTTCCATAACAAAAAGTTTAATTACTGCTAAACATATTTTTTACCTGCTATGTATGCTGCATATTAATGTTTATATTTTTTGAACGGAATATGTAAATATATATTTAATAGATAAGTACATAACATACAAAAATATTTGCTTAAAAGCAAATAAAAATAATTATCCTTGTGCTCTAATGTGGCCAAAAGTTCTGGGTGTCGAAAATATAAAGTATTTGGGTAGAATCTGCCTTTAAGGATTTTCTACTTACTACATACATATTTTTATTTTATTTATTTTTGTAATTATTGTTACTAAAATTTAAATAAATAAATATTTTCTAACAGGCAACCTTTTGCAAACCAATTTTTGTATATGTACATTTTTTTAACAAAGGAAAGGGATTGAGGCTTTAGGAACATTCGTTAAGGAATATAAAAAATTAATTTAATGTGGGATACATTTTAAATAAAAATACTCTATTTTAGATATATTCATTTATACAGCTTTCAGTTTAGTTTCCCGCCGCTCTTTATCTCTTTTTTGCCAAGTAATATCTACATTAAATAAAAACATGCATACTATATATGTGCATATGCATGGATGTGTAGCTATGTATGCTTACTGCAATATATTTAATTGTACATTTTCTTTTTTTAATATATAATATTTTTCCTAAATAAAATCCTCCAAGCCAGTAGTCTGTGCGGTGCAACAGACGCATAGATTGAAGAAGATACAGCAAGAAAATATGTGATGTGATAACTTCTACACGGCTGGACCAATTTTCTTCAATCATATTTAAGAACAGTATCGATCAATTCACCTTCCAAACAAAATCGGTTCAGCAGCTTATGCTCTACGAGGGAACAGACAGGCACACAGATACACACTACAAACTTATAACACCCATCTCTTTTGGTCGAGGGTTAAAAAGGAGTTATTTTACAATAATAAATAATTGCTAATGCGAACCGTTAAATCGGTAGGTATATCAATGATAATATAACATAAATTAAAAATTTTCAAAACCCCCAAAAAAAAAATAGATAACTTCAAAACGGCAGCACCAATTTGCTTCACACATAGGTTAGAAGATTTTAGATCAAATCAGCTTTTAAACAAGATTTAATAAATTAAAATCGATTGACAGACAGATTCTGGACCTATTTTTTTCAAACATAGCGGAGAACAATATCGATCAAGTCACCTTTCAAACAGAAAAAACTAAATCAAAATCGGTCCAGCCGTTTGGCCTGTACGTGGACTCGTACAGAGACACATATACAAACTACAAACTTATAACATCCCTTTTTTGGTCAGGGGTTAAAAATAATTACAACAACCGATAAAAAGTAAAGTAAATTTAGATAGACAATTGTTTTTGTTTCAAATACCAATAATTGGAAATTAAATCCAAGTCGTAATATTTTATTCGGTTGTGCTTATCATATTCGTTACTTAGTCATAATAAAAGCATAAGATCGGTTGATATAATCAATTTATGAATTGTCAGAATAATATCTTTATCACAATTTCAGTCTCTTACCAATTCTCATCAAACTGGGAGAAATGGAATTTTTTTCAAAAGTAGGGTAGGGTCACTCTAGTGTACATACATACAGCCGTAGAGACATCATCATAAAAATAGTCTGAACAGCTTTGCAAAACCTCAAAACGTCAGGATCCGAGTAAAAAAAGAGCTTCCACGGAAGTCAATAAGCTCCTGAACTTGTGATCCGAAAGTGGTGCAAATCCATATCATTCCTAATGATTTTTGCATAGTCTTGCCATTGCAAGAAATTCTCTGTTCTTATGCCTATTCATTGGATCCAGTATTTGCGAAAATTTCGCATGAGCCTCAATCTTGTATAAGTAAAATAACTATTTAGTTAATTATCAGGATGTTGTTAATAATCATTTTCTGAGAAGTCGGAAATAGTCACTTAGTGATACTTTGGAAGTGAAGAAAAAGTAGTTTCTTAAAACTTACATCTAGTATTTGATTTAGAAGCAGTTAATGCCCTTTCCAACTTTTGCACGATATGGTGAATCGTCATAGCAAATCAAGTAATCGTTACATTGAAGGTATGCGTTGTGCTCAGCACTTTTATGTAAAACACCACGAGGAAACCTTTTACCAAACATTCTAAGCCTCTAACTCTTCGCTCTATGAGTCAAAAACTCCACTTAAACAGTATTATAGCGAGCTGAAAAATTAAAAAAAAATATATTTGTCATATAATTCTACTACATATAAGTTCTCAAAGACACCAAAGCTCAAAACTCACCTCCAAAATTAAAATGTGCTTAAGGATTAATTTTGTGTTTACATATTTATAATTAGTGCTAAAAGTTTCCTAAAAACCCGGATCTTATGAGGCTAGTTTATTGGTCAATTCACAACCTGTTGTAAGTGTTGCAGATCGTAAAAATGTTGGTAATTTTTCCATAAATATGTTTCTAAAAAAATATTTATTTGGAAATTACCAACAAAATTTATACGATCTACAATACATACAACAGGTTGTGAATTGGCCATATATTAAAATTTTGGCTTACGTATAATTTCACTATAAGTCCTCACCATACAAAAGAAACCTGTAATTTTGTTGTATAATGTATATGGGCATTTCCACAGGAAAGTCCACTTTTTGTCACGTGCGACTCCAAGAAATTATGTTTGTTCTTTCAAAGACAACGTAAGTGTTCTTATTGCTTTACATATTTTTGTAAACCGTAAATAGCTCTATATTAAGCAAAAGTTTAGTAAAAATCGCACTATGTTCATGGTTTTGAAAGACAAGCTGAATTGCTTGATGTCGCATGAGACCAAAAAGTGGGCAAAAAGTTATTTTTTTAATTTTGAGACTCGCAATATTTTTATTTGCATTGACATGAAGCATTCATATTTTATTGTAGTTAAAACAAGCAGTCCTTAGAAATATTACAATATTATCATGCTGGCAACTTTGGTGTTACTGTATCCATACATAGTAACATATTTGAGAGTAATGAAAGCTTAGAAAGCGCATGTGTAGGATGAGAACAAAATAAAATTTAAAGAGTTAAACTCAGCGATATAAATATTTTTTTTCTTGCTTTTCTACAAATATTCATAAAGTGTATCTGTCACGTATAATATACATGTGTACTAGTTCATGTATTGCATTTATATTTTCCATAACAAAAAGTTTAATTACTGCTAAACATATTTTTTACCTGCTATGTATGCTGCATATTAATGTTTATATTTTTTGAACGGAATATGTAAATATATATTTAATAGATAAGTACATAACATACAAAAATATTTGCTTAAAAGCAAATAAAAATAATTATCCTTGTGCTCTAATGTGGCCAAAAGTTCTGGGTGTCGAAAATATAAAGTATTTGGGTAGAATCTGCCTTTAAGGATTTTCTACTTACTACATACATATTTTTATTTTATTTATTTTTGTAATTATTGTTACTAAAATTTAAATAAATAAATATTTTCTAACAGGCAACCTTTTGCAAACCAATTTTTGTATATGTACATTTTTTTAACAAAGGAAAGGGATTGAGGCTTTAGGAACATTCGTTAAGGAATATAAAAAATTAATTTAATGTGGGATACATTTTAAATAAAAATACTCTATTTTAGATATATTCATTTATACAGCTTTCAGTTTAGTTTCCCGCCGCTCTTTATCTCTTTTTTGCCAAGTAATATCTACATTAAATAAAAACATGCATACTATATATGTGCATATGCATGGATGTGTAGCTATGTATGCTTACTGCAATATATTTAATTGTACATTTTCTTTTTTTAATATATAATATTTTTCCTAAATAAAATCCTCCAAGCCAGTAGCTCCAACAGAAAACCCCCATACAACCCCCACCATCCAATATATTTAACCCACACAAATGTAATACAAAAACAAATACTCATTGCTCTCTATTTCACCCTCGAATACTGTTTCAAAAATTCAAACTCTCCCGTATTTAAGTATGGATATACATACATATGAATGTTTGTATGGACATATATAGTATAGGTATGTTTGTATATCCCAGCGAACATTTTTGTGTGGATAATTCACTCAAAAGTCTGCCCAAAAGGCTGTTCATATATTAAGTAACGCTCTTAGGAGAGAGGGTAGAAGATTTGTTACGGATTAAATAATTTATACTGCGTTAGCAAGGTGGGGAGGGGGACAGGGGTTAACTTGAGGTCTACACGTAACATAATATGAAAGATGAGATTGTCAAATTCAATCGCAGAGAGAATTATGTTACGTGTAGACTTTAAATTAGTGTTTCTCAATGTTATAAGAATTTGTATGAAAGCGTTGTTATAAAAAATCTTATAACAACGATCTTATAAATCCAATGAAATGATTTTATTATGTTTTATTTTCGCAAATCCAATGAAATATAAGTAAATTTTCACGAATATTAAATTAACCCCCTAAACACATTTTAAGCCTTTCAAGACTTACAGTAGAATATTATAACAAATATTTTTGCAGGATATTTTAGCCCGCTATATCACTGTTCAAGGGAAATTTTTCGCCAATTTTTGAAGAAAGGGCAAAGAGACGATGCAGTAACAAGTTAGAGGGCTAAAATGTTGCACAAAAATGTTCCTGGTAGTGTTGTATATAAAAGTGTTTAACACACTTTATATCTAAACTGTAACGATTAGAATATTTCTTGCGCCAAAACATGTATGTTTTTTGGTCCCTTCCACAAGGATCAGTTGTTAGAACATCGTAATTTTTTGTGCTTTTATTGTACAGAGTAATTAAAAGGCATCCCTTCAAGTAATGACACGAACAAGACGAAAATAAAATCACAAAAACTAAAAATCTTCAAACTTTGGAAGTACACCAAAACGAAAAAAATGCCAAAACGTAAAAAATCACCAAAAGCAAATGCAATAAAATGAAAAAATTAGTAGGGGAAAAAGTCACCAAAACATAATTAGACTGTATATTACTGAAATATAAGTTGCTTATATAGCAAGTGTTTGCTGCAATATTTTAAATATTCTTCTCGAGTGCATTTTGAAATTTTAAATAAATTCAAAATAAGTATTCGCCAGCAAAGTTATTAGTTTTTTATAAGAGTGAAAAACAGAAAAAATATTTCGCGATTTTATTTTGATATGGTATTACGCAAATATTAAACGTGCACAAATCACATAAAGCCATTTAAAATAAGCTCGATAAATATATTTAACTTCCCAGTGAAAATATTTCATGGTTTTTGAAGCACTAAAAAAATAAAGCGCTTCATAATTCGCTTTAAAAATATGAGCTTGTTCAGAAGCTGATTGCATAGCGTCACAACAATGCAGGTTTTGAAGCGAGAAAAGTATTTGCTTTTTACTTATACAAAAGCTTCGCACACAAGCTATACAAAAAAAACTGATTTTATAGTACTGATCCAAAACAGGTTTTTAAGCGAGAATGAAGATTAAGTTTATTTGAGTTTCTTGGTGCCGTTTTGCAATAGTGTTTTTGGTCGAGTGATTGGTACGTTGGACATCAAACCTGAAGGTTCTTAGTTCGCTACTAGTTGAAGTTAAGATAACAAACATTGAGTAAAAATATGAAATTAATAAAAATAAATAAAGTAACGAAATTCAAAATGGCGTTAACGACGCCAATCCACATCGAACCATTTTTTTCATATATTTGCAGTTATAGTGCCGAAAATGTTGATGATTTTCAGCACTTCAAACGCGCTTTTGTGAGCAAAAATGTAGTACTCCAATCCGGGAACTCGCCATACAAAAATTAGCATCGATATCAGCAGGTTTGTCAGCGCTACTTTTATTCCATAATAGTAGAAACCTGCTTTATTGGAAGCAAGTTTTTTACTGGGTTGTTATCACACTTTAAACTTTTACGAAAAAAATTTTTTTTGGTGTGTACCCAGTCACTTTTGACGCTATGTATTCACACGTAATAATTGTATAAATAATATATAATTGCAAAAATTTTTTTTTCAAAGATATTTATAAAATATGTAATAGTAAAAGTCTATTGTATGTACTAAACCCTTTGTGTGCAAGTGAAATTTGCACTTTATTTTATGGTGATTTTGTCTTTAAATTGTATATCTGTGTATATCTAATTGTATATCTATCTAATTGTATACTTTAAAAGGGGCGTGTCTGTACATGAAATATTTTTTGAAAAGTTTTATGGTGGCGTAAACAGTAATCGATGTAGAGAAAAAAACACCAAATTTTGGAATTTTTGTCTGTCTGTCTGTCCGAACACGCATCACGCAAAAACCATTGAATGGATTTTCACGAAATTTGATATGGAGGTGCTTTAGAGGGTACTAAGTTTCTAAGTTAAAATAGAAAAAACGAATATATACCATATTTTAATAATACAAGAGTTGTTGGAAATTAGAAATATGTTTTTGTTTTTTTTTTTAACGTTGGTAGCACTGTTTATTTTGCATAACGGGAACTTTAAACAATATGTAAAGAACGTATTATATTTTACAGACGCCTTATAGTCATAGAACGAGCTTTAAGCGCGCGAAGCGGGCGGACGCATCTAGTAGTTTATAATATCTGCAATAAAGGATAATATTCAATTCCTCATATGTGGTGACATCACCCACAGTATTATTTAGTCAAATCTATTATTCTATTATTTTATCTTGGAGTATATTTCGCATGGAGTATATTGTTTTGAGAGTGCTGTTAGTTGAAGTAGTTAAAGGCTCATTTAGCTGACCGTAACGTTGATGTAGTTGCATGTGCTGATCGTTTCTGTCACTTTGAAAAGCTATGAGACAGAAACAATCAGCACATGCAACTACATCAACGTTACGGCAGGCTAAATGAGCCTTAAGGCGTTGTCTCTCTACAAAGCAAATAATAAAAAATCAAGATTCTCATGTTCGATACTGTGTGCGCTACTCAATATCAAGATTTTTTCTGATGTACATTAGTGTATATCGCCCTTATCTGTAGAATTAAATTGTCAATAAATTAAAATAGTAAAATATGATTAATATGTTCTTTTATTCGACCTTACACTGGATAAATTTTATTTTATTATTTGGGCTCAATGTCACTGTGACCGTGGGGTGCTCGCTTTCATCAAACGTTGGGCTAAGGAATTTAGTGATATTGTAATAACCAAACGATTGTACACATCTTTATTAAGGGCTACTCTGGAATACGGATCTATTGTTTAGGACCCCTATACTAATTATCAGAAAAATCACATCGAATCTGTTCAAAAACAATTCCCTTTATTTTCTCTTTGATATACAACATGGAATCCAAATGTAAATAGATATTTCCAAATACTCTGTAAGACTCCCTACAATTAATTTGTCGACTTTCAATTGTAGACGAATAATGCTTAACGTAGCTTTTTAGTAAATTTGTTAAATGGTTCAATTTGTTCGGAATTCCTGCTTAGGAGCATCAACTTTAATATTCCTCTTAGATCTCGTCGGAGCTTTACACAATTTCAACTCAAGTGCCTTCAAACTAATTATGCTAACGATTTTTATAATTTTATTGATTTTTCTGTAAATGTTATTATAAAACGTAACATCATTTTGTTCTTAAATGTAAGTCATTGATTTAAATGATCTGTTAAATGTTTAAATATATGTAGCTTATTTTATTGGTATGTAAGGATATTAGTCCATAGACTGTGATTAGATAAATAAATAAAATAAAAGGGTCCAGACGAAGATGTAGTCGTGCACAGTGAGACTACTGGTTACTACAGCCATAAGTCCCAGGCGTTACTAATACCCAAACAAAGCTGAAGAACAACTTTCAAGTGATAGACTCATTGTATTTTCTGCCACGAGGCTAACAACACGTTTTACCGTTAATCTGTAACAATCGTTTTCTTGTAATTTTTTTTTGTTATCAGGTAGTTGTTGGTCTATTGTCTTATCCTTAAATTGAAAGTATATGTATACAAATATTGAATTTACAAAGTTCTAAATGAAAATACATCTAATAAGTTGAATGAATTTCGTGTCATATAAATAATATAAATATATTGAATTTATAACGTCTTATATAAAGCTCTATTTTATTTATCTTAGACATGCACTGAGAACTACCCCGGCAGAGACTCCATTATAAAACTTAAAATAATTTTTGCGGTAACATATACATACATATATAAATTTTCTAAATCAAATAAATGTCCAACTTGTTTATTTAAGCATTTTTGCTAATATCACGTTTTACAAAAAAAAAACTTGTTAGAAAAAAATGTAAGACATGGTGTCCGATTTCGTTATTGAGCCGCCACTATACAGTCAACATTTTTTAAGACTTCTCCGACATTTAAGCAAAACCCCTAAAAAAATAAAAGAGAATTATTACGAAAAATTGGATCAGACAACGTGCAGAATGTCTAATACCACAACAAAAAGTTAAAAAATAACAAGGTTCTAAGGACTCAATCCGGTAGAGGGACGAAAAAATATATAAGTACTTATATCGGCATTTTGAAGGTTTATGTCCTAAGTCACAAATTTATAGTGGAGTCGTAGTTGTCAATTTCTTATTATGGATTAGAACTCAACTCAACTTTCATCAAAAAGAGACAACTGCTTTTTATCAGTTGTGTTTTGAATTTTATTTGACTATTGTGTTACTTTTGCTTATTATTCCAGTCGCCAACCCATCCCATTTCTCACCAATATTGCAAAAATATAAAATCTTAAGAAAATATAGTAAAGCCAAAATTAAAATATTTAATATATTTTGCGATTATTTCAAAAAATATAGAGAATAGATCAAAACCTCTTTGGAATATTTTAACTCTCTCACTCTTCGCTTTATGGGCAATTTTGATGCCTTTCTTGCAAAAGCGCAAAAAAACGCCCCTTAAATAGCGATACAGCAGGCTAAAACAAAAAAAGTATTCCTCATAAAAATTTATTTAAGTCTCTGAATACACTAGAATTGTAAAATTTCGATACTTTCGAATACTCGATACTTATTAAGTAAGTATTGACTTAATACTATTCAATACCTTAACGGTTTTCTTGAATAGATTAATGAAATCCAATAAAAATTCAAAAACTAGTTTATTAATTTTTCAACATGAAGAGAGACATTTTTATTGTGTTTTACTAGGTTTTATTTAAGTAAAATTTATGTTTGTAATGCAGTAATTTTGTATACTTTCAACTTAAATTTTTTTTGATCAGTTTCATTCATACTTTACAATCTATTTTGCTGGAAAACTCAACTCTGAAAGTATCGAGTACTCAAAAAGCCGACCGGTATTGAGTACTCAATACTTTTACTACTATCGAATACACCAAAGCTCAAAATTCAACTTGCGCTGAAGATATGAGTTAAAGCTTAAACTCTGTTTAAAGTTTAATTTCGTACTTCATAGCCAGTGCTAAAATATCCCACAAAACAAGATTTGTGGGGCGAGTTTATAATAAAAATATGTCTGCTTGATGCTTTTCCATGAGAGAATTTGGTAAAACTTAGCATTTGGCATAATTTTTTTATATCAGGACTAACAAAAACACTTGTTTTAATGAAAAGATAAGATGTTAAAATTTCATTTGGTATAAAACCGATCACAGAACTTAAAATTTGAAGCATTCATATCTGCTATTATCTTTACTATGATAAGTTTAGGAAAAAATATTTTCAAAATATGTGTTCTGGGATGTAAATATCCTACCAACATTTTTCACTTCAAACACCAAATTCCCTGAATCAAATGTAAATCTGTTCAATTTAGGTCCTATAAAGAAATTTGTAAATTCAAACGCAAAAATTTTTAATAATTTGTTTAAAAAAATTTTGATTTTTTTCAATAAACAAATTGTTTCAATCAAAAAATGTTTTACATAAATTTAATAAGTAAATTAAAGAATTTCATAATTTTATCAGGTTGCCAACATTGGCGGTAGCAAAATGAAATGCAATAATAAGTCAAACAAAATTATTTATCAAAAAAAAAAAAACAAAGGCAATAATAAAGATTTAAAATCAGTTTCAAAAATATGTTTGTTTAAAAAAACTATCATAATTTTTTCTGTGTAGTCTGTTAGTAAAAGGACAATATTTCAGAAAATGTGTATAATAAATATTTTGAAATATTTCGGAGATTACGCAAGACAGTTGATCGTGTGGCCATTAGGGATGGGCAAAAATATCGATATATTGGCATTTTCTCAGAAATATATCGATATATATCGTCGATATTTTTAATTGCAATATATCAATATTTTTCCACAAAAAATGTTGACTGGGTATAAGCAAGTACTCGTTATTACACATGTAATATGTTCATATTCATATACATTGTATGCATGAATGTTGTATATGTATACAGCCATACATATGTACCTAAGCTTATTTATATATGTATACATATAATTACCAAAGGATTACATGCAAGGAATAAGAAAAGAAAATTATAATTTGGGTGTGTTCTTTATGTACAGAATGATTTTTTTTAATTTTTTCATTACAAACTCTTTCTTTAATGTCATTGAAAGTTTTTTATATTAAATTATAATCAGAAATGTTAAAAATTCAATATTTTTTTAGATTTGTGAACAAGTACGAAACGAACCGTTAAAAAAATTTTACGTTTTAAGCTATAATAACTTTGAAGAATTAAGCTAGAATTGTATGACAAATATTTTTGTAGGACAGTTTAGTCCGCTATATCGCTGTTCAAGGATCCAGGATTGATCTATTTATGTAACCGGCAAAAAAATAATAAGATGGAAGGGGGAGAAGTGGAGTATAATGTATAAAAGATATGAAAGTGGTAGTGAAGATGAAAGAGAATAGGAGATATGACTATCACATGCCGAAAGTAATGGCTCAGGATTGGACCCGTCCACTGCTTCTGATGACTGAGTTGACTTTGTTGATATTTACCGTCGCGAGCTCAGGTAGGCTAGCTAAGGATTGCTGACTAAGTTGTGTTAGCTGTTGGTCCACCAGTAAAGCACAGAGGCACAGAAACTGGAAGACACCCACCACCTCATTTTGACAGCTTCTGTAGAAGTCATGAAACGTGGGTCCCATTAGTTTAGCGTGGTTGTCGAGTTTTCAGTATCCTGTGATCGTTGCGACAATATCTCTCAGGTGTGTTTTCTGGAGCATTAAGAGATTCCTGGTACGTGATGCCCGGCATTCTTAGCCCAAGTTAGATGTTGTGTATATACCTGCTAGATACCTAATTGCTCTCGGTGAAACGTCGTATATTTCTATCAAATCTCCATTGATACCGAAGCTAGTTAGCCGCCTTTTCGGTTTGTAATACACTAAATTTGTCTGGAAGTCTGAAGGATATACTGACTTCCAGCTGTTCAAAGTGGACAATGAAATTGTGGCATGAGGGGTGGAGACCCCTTATTACACCTCAGTTCTTTCGAGATGGAGACACTGAAGTCCCTGCAGAAGCATAGTCTGGGAGTGGTGTAGTCAGTGCGCTCGGGAAAATTATCCGAAGACCACAGGGAGTTTCTTCGCCCTTTTTTAAGAAAAGTGCTCAACAGACCCATACATCCCAGGGTAAGAGGGTTAAAATGTTCCACAAAAATGTTTCTCGTAGTGTTTTACATAAAAGTGGTGAGCTCACTTTATACTTAAAATGTAAGGATCAAAAGATTTCCTATGCCGATACACTATCATGATGCGTTACAGAGGGGACGCGGGTAGTGAGTTTAACTCCACCAAAAATTGAGGACAGACATAATCTTTCAAAACACCGATGCATGTACTTATGTATATCTTTTTGTGCCCTCTGCAAGAATCAATCGTTAGAATTTTGAAAAGTTTGGATTTTGCTGTACAGGATTATTTTTCATGACCCGGCAGACCAATTTCAAAATCCATTCAGCATATCAGTTTGGAAGAATTTGTCTAACACTCGGTAAAAGTGTTAGATATTTATTATTAGATATTTCGTACAAAGAAAAAATTATCACCAAAAAATTTTCTAAAAATAAATTTCATCTTCAGTAAATGTTCTTTTCATAATCAATGAATTTTTTGTTTGACTCTTATTTAGGACGCAAAGACCAAAAACAACAAGAAAAACTGTGTCGTAAAAAACAACACCGATGACGACATACACACACATAACAACAACAACAACAACAATGATAGCAAAAGGAATGCGATGGTACCTAGTTTGTTTACTGAAGATTTTTGACTAAATCAGTTCGGTAATGTCGTTGAGTTAATTCTCATTAATTTTTTAGAGTCTTTAGATAAACATGAAGACTTGAACACATTATATAAAGTGAAATTTCATAAATGCTTAATGGATGATAACAAGACAAAAATTTTGTTTAATATATTACAAAAAATCCAATAAATATTTTTGTTTGATTAAGAAAACTATTTTGTTTAATATTTTTTGTATTTTTAGACTAATTGTTTTATAAATTCAGACAAAAATATTGTTTCATATTTTTCAGAAAATCCAGTAAATCTTTTTGTTTGATTTAATAAATTGTTTTGTTTACAATTTGTAAATATTTCAAGACAAATTGTTTTATAGATTTAAACAATTTGTTCACTTAAAATATACACGTTTTTTCAATGCAATTTTGAGATATTTTTGTCTATATTTACAAATTTGTTTGTAGGTCCGTTCCTAGACAAAATATTTACTATTTCATTGAATTCCTTTACAGAAAATGAAGTTTTGTTTTTTCTGTGTAAATACTAAGTAAATCTAGATATAGAAGGTACTTTTAATAACGTCAAGCCAGTATCTATTAAGGAGGAACTTAGCACACCCTAAAATAAACGCCAGAGATTAACTTTCAAAATGCCGATAAACGTATATTTTTCGTTTCTGCCAGAATCAATCGTTAGAGCTTAGTTTTTTTTCTTAAACTATGTAATTACAATTGGCTAAAAATGCTCCCACAAAGAAAAACGAAAGATTACCAAAAGCCACATTAACTTAAGAATTCTTGATACATTTGCTGGGACAAAAAAGAAATCAATGGCGAAATTTTTCAGAGTACATATTTGGAAAGAAGTGAAGGAAGTAAATGTTAGACAACGATTTCTAACTGGTGGCACTAAATAATTAACAACCAAACTCTTTTATTTTAGTTCCTGTCTGTGGTTGGTTAATTGGCCAAATTTAACCAGCAGTGAATGTTTGACAACAGCAGCCACCAACTCTGTATGTGTGTGTACATCATCATTAACAGCTAATGATAATGATGAACATGCATAGCCGTAGTTACATTATGTACAAATGTGGGAATGTGCTTTTTAAGGGTGCAATATTGAAGGTGGTGGTCATGATAATGATGATGTTTTTTTTTTAATTCAAACCGTTATGCTTTTGACCACTTTAACAAATCACATATACAATAGGAATAAAAATAAAACAAACTAAAGTTGCAATTATTTAGGGTAGATTTTCTTATAGAGACATACTCTCTCACTCTCCATCTCTCTCTTTGTATTTGTAAATGTTTCGCTAAATGGTCATATATTTAATCTTTGTTATTGACTGACCACTTGGTTGTTGAGGGATTAAATGTATTGGTGATGAATTGTTAATGATTAATACCAAACCCATTACTGATTAATTAATTACACTGTGTGACACCAAAGAAATTCATTTATAATTACGTAGTGTATATTGTACGATTTTCAGTAGCTTGCGTACTCGCGTAGGTTCGATTCCTGCCATGACCCTGGGTATTTCTGCAGAAAAGAAAAATAAATTCAGTAAGGTGCGACTTTGGCTCGCACATGAAGGGTTCCATACGAATACACATATATCCCTTTTCATTTTTGCCTTTTTTCATTTTGGCAATTTTTTCGCTTAATTTTAGTTTTTTATTTATTTTTAAGTTTTTTTCGCTTTTTGGCAGTTTTTTTAGGTTTGACGCTTTTTTCATTTTGCTGATTTGTTAAGTTTTTGGCGATTTTTCGTTTTTGTAAATTTTTTGCTTTTTGCCGATTATTTTAGTTTCGGTATTTTTTTATTTTAAAGATTTTTTCGTTTTTTGACGATATTTTTAGCTTAAGCGATTAATTTAGTTTTGGCGCTTTAGTACCCTTTGATTTTTTCGGTTTTTTATGATTTTTTTTTTAGTTTTAGCGATTTTTTGCGTTTTTTTTTTGTTTTGGCGCTTATTTTTTTTTTTGTTTCGGAGCTTTTTTTGTTTTGGCACTTTTTCGTTATTTTTCTGTGATTTTTTTCAATTTTTGGAAATTTTTTAAGTTTTGGTGCTTTTTCGGCTTTTTGGCGACTTTTTTAGTTTGACGATCTTTTTAGTGTTGATGATTATTTGCGTTTTGGTGACTTTCTTACTTTTGGTGTTTTTTCCTTTAAGCGCCTTTTTCATTTTGGCTGGTTTTCATTTTGGGCTTTTTTAATTTTAGCGTCCTTTTAGATTTCAAGAGTTTGCCTCTTACGGTTTCCAAAATACAGCAAATTGTCTAAATTAAAGGCAAAATTACATTACCTGATAGAACAATAATTTTAATTGTTTTAAATATCAGTGTTAATTAGTGCAGCCTGTATGGTAATACACGAACTTTGTAAATTTCAAGTGTCTATATAAAGTGTCTGTTTATTACATTAGTATTTACACATGTTCCGTTGCTCGCTTTAGAACACCCTTTAATTTGTAACAGTCATTTTCAGGTTTCAGGTCCGTAGCTGTTACGGTTCTCGAGAAAACAGCCTGTGACAGATAGAAAGACAGCGTAGCGAAAACAATATGGATCATTTACACTTTTGGGTGTACGGAAACCTAAAAAGCAGGGACCATGAAAAATGGGTGTCAGGTTCGGGTTAGTCAAAAGAAAAAGTTTAGGTTCGGGTTCGGTTCAGGGTTCGGATTCGGGTTCGGGCTTAACACCAAAATTTAAACGCGCGCAATTATTTTGCTTAATAACAAAATACATAAATCAATTTTACATTCACGTTTATACGTTTAAACACTATCCTGGCTGTTCTGTAAATCGAGTCGTTTTAAAAACGGTCGATTTAGAAAAATTAAATCCACTAATAGCAAACTTTTTTCATACTTTTCTGCAATTTTATATTTTTTAGAGCTTAAAATATCATATCTGAAATTAATTTACTATATACTATTTAAAATATATCAATGGGGGCATTATTTATTTTTGGAAACCGAGAAATTTACTCGGATTCGGTTTACCGAACAGGGCCGTATATTCTTTTTTTTTATTTAATTAAATTTAACTTATTTAGCTTTCGAAAAAACTTTTTTTCAAATTTGTAGCGTACGTACCGCATTGACATAAGAAAGTATACTTCAAATTATTAGAAATACCCAGAACAAGAAAACGCTAAAAAATTTTGGCAACCATTCGGCACTTTTAAAAAATTCAAAAAATAGTCAGCTTTCTGGGTGCTGCCACCTGGTATGAATTGGCTTTGGTCGTTATTTTATTTTGATTTTGTTTTTAATTTTTTTTGCATGCAACAAATGTAATGTTAGGGCCGTATATTCTTTTTTTTAATTTAATTAAATTTAACTTATTTAGCTTTCGAAAAAACTTTTTTTCAAATTTGTAGCGTACGTACCGCATTGACATAAGAAAGTATACTTCAAATTATTAGAAATACCCAGAACAAGAAAACGCTAAAAAATTTTGGCAACCATTCGGCACTTTTAAAAAATTCAAAAAATAGTCAGCTTTCTGGGTGCTGCCACCTGGTATGAATTGGCTTTGGTCGTTATTTTATTTTGATTTTGTTTTTAATTTTTTTTGCATGCAACAAATGTAATGTTTTTTATTATTGTTCTATTAAATAATTTTTTTTATATATTTGAACCCGAACCTTGCTGAATTTTTGGGTTCAACGAGTTCGTGTTCAAAGTCTTTATAAACAGCGAACCTGAATCCGTTTGGGGTTCAGGTTCGGGTTCGGCGTCAGTCCCTGCTAAAAAGGCTTACGCAGTATGAAATAAAAAGCTTTGCTAGTCAAGTCAGCCTTATTTTAAATTTGAAATATAACTAGATAAAAAGTTTGAACCTTTCGACATATGTATAATTTTCACATATGATATGAGCATCATGGAAATTGTTCGTAGAACGGAAGGAACGATTTTGTTAAATCTATGAAGTTAAATTTTTTTTCTTCACAATTTCGTGCTATGTGCAACCTTTATAATATCTATTCCAACTCTAGGATGAGAGTGAAGACAATCAACCTGTACAGTGAGAGATAAGTTTCTCCATTGGATTCACCGAATAGCCTCCAAGAAAATTTTACGTGCGGTCTCCCCAGGGCCACATATTCGTAAAGTATGTGTGTATATGCTTTAAGGTCTCATCGTTTGATTTGCAGTCTAAAATGTTCGGTCCCAGCATTTGTAATTGTGAACTGACGGTATCTGAGATCATAGTGGTTTGTAACCGTAAGCAAGCTCAGATTGTTTTTGTTGAGTACTATTAACTAATTGGGTTTACTCCCAGATATAGTGAAAGAAAACGTTTTGATTAGGGCCGTACAATTTAGCCGGCCAAGCCGGCTAAAACGGTCAGCTGAAAAAATTAGCCGGCTAACCGACCAGCTTATGTCATTTAGCCGGCTTAGCCGAATTAGATGGCTTGACCGGCTAAGCTAGCTTAGCCGGCTTAGCTGTTTTAGCCGGCTTAGCTGGCTTAATCAGCTAAACATCAAATTTTGTTTCTGTTGTTTGAACATAACATATGACCGGCAGAACATGACCGTCCGAAGTAGCCGACCGAATGTGGTTCACCGTATACGATCGGCAGGTGACCAGCCGAAGGTGACAGACCGAAGCCGATAGGCCTAAGTAGGCCTTGTGAAGGCGACAGGTGGTAGGCTGAAGGCGATAGGAGCTTCGTTCCCTCCCGGTGCCCTATAGCACCGTACGTTTTTATAGTTCCGTACACAAAAAGTGTCAAGGACACCCTATTGTTTTCGTTGCGCTGTCCCTCTGTCTGTCTGTCATTGGCTGTTTTCTCGAGAACCGTAAGAGCTACGGACCTGAAATTTCACAGAAAATATAAAACAAAAATAGCTATAACCCAAAAAATCACCAAAACTAAAAAATCGCCCAAAAGCGACAAAAAACCGAAAAAGAAAAAAATCGCTAAGTTTAAACTAAAAATATCGTCAAAAAACGAAAAAAAAATCGAAAAAAAAACTAAAACTGAAACTGACATTTTTTGAAATTTTAGCGATTTTTTCATATTTGGCGATTTTTTTCGGTTTTTTTTGTAGATTTTTTCGGTTTTTGGCGTTATTTATTTTAGCCGATAATTTTCAGTTTTGAAGATTTTTTTCCGTTTTGCCGATTTTTTTCACTTTTGGCTGTTTTGGCGTTTTTTTGTGACTATTTTCGTTTTTTTATGATATTTTTAGTTTAAGCGATTTTTTAAAGTTTTGGCGGTTTCTTTCGTTTTGACGACTTTTTCGGTTTTAGCATTTTTTGGCGATTTTTTTCAGTTTTGGTGATTTTTTTGGGTTTTAACGATTTTTGTTTTAGCGCTAAAAGTTTTATACATTCTGTGAAAATTTCAGGTCCGTAGCACTTACGGGTCTCGAGAGAACAGCCAGTGACAGACAGACAGACGGAAAGCATAACGAAAACAATAGCACCGGGTAGTAACGAAGCTCCTATCACCTTCAGCCTACCACCCGTCGGCTTCGGTCTGTCACCTTCGGCTGGTCCCCTGCCGATCGTATACGGCAAATCACATTCGGTCGGCCAATTTCGGACGCTCATGTTCTGCCGGTCATATATTATGTTATGTTATTTATTATAAATCGTCAAACAACAGGAACAAAATTAGCTGTTCAGCTGATTTATCTGATTAAGCCAGCTAAACCAGCTAAGCCTGCTAAAACAGCTGAGCTGATTATTCCAGCTAAGCTGATTACTCCAGCTAAGCTGGTTAAGTTGGCTAAACCAGCTAAGCCGGCTAAATCAGCTAAGCCGGCTAAATCAGCTAGTTCGAGTAGGCTAGCTATGCCGGTTAACAGGCTAATTTTTATTAGCTAACCTTTTTAGCCGGCTAAATTTTATCCTCTAAGCCACATCAGAGTTTCCAAGTTGCTTTTACCGAAGGAAATCGAGATAATAAGCTTACGTCTGGTATCTCGGTAAAGTAAACAATTACTAAGCTCATGACGAGGCATTTAGCATTTAGTACTGTGTTTTGAACGCAATTGACACTCAAAGAAGTCATACACTGGATGACTCCCCATCAAATATATACCATATATCATTTTCATAAAAAAATTCGATGAATAAGTAAATATTGTAAATGAAAGTACCACAGTTCTAACGACTAATTCTGGTAGAGGATGCGAAAAAAGTATGTATGTACGTGTATCGGCGCTTTAAGTTTCCCGGTTAGCCATGTCTTTCAGACATCTTGCAAGACCAATGCATGACAATGTTAAAGCGTTGATGACCTGCTGGTGACAGCTCAAACAGATCAGTGAGGACATTTTCGAACAAATGGCCGCTAATTTCATACATGACTACAAGAACGACACTGTCACCCATCTTTTCATTAATGACAACATCCTCAGAAATGTTCCCATTACATTTTTGCATTTGTTTCTTTTTCACGCGTGTTCTGTTATAAGGTTTGTTTTTGTTATGAGGTTGTATTATTATTCTCTGAAGTATAGTGGATATGAGTGGATACAGAGAATGAGAGTTACACATTTGTTTTCCTATAATTCGCTAAAACAAATTTACTTTTTTCTTTCTGTGACACAGCTGAATGTTATTCTTACTGTTTAGTACAAGTGTAATGAGTGCATGGAATAAAATCATTCAATACACACAGAAAAAATAGACAAGAATTATATTCAATAAAACCATGTTATTAAAAAAAATATGAATTTCAATAACATTTATCTTTAACATAATAAAATATTTCGTTGTAAGTATTTCTTTTCCATGCCGGTTATTTCTTTTCTTTTTATACATAAGTACTTAAAACAAGTTGTATCCCATAAAAAAATAAATGGGATATGGCTCAGCTAGAGAGTGTATGCTTTACGTCCGGAAAGCCCGGGTTCGTATTCCAGCCATGTCAACATTTTATTATTTTATATATTTTTATTTTGAAATAATTTTGTTATCAATATAGGGGAATTCTTTATCACAGGAAATTTGAAAAAAAAAATTATTGAATACCGGGATTTTTGTTATCAAAAACGAAACTTATTTTTTTCTGTACAGGGATGCAAAAGTTGGTACAATTGTACTTTTTTTCCATATTTTCCCTATTTACTTCAAATTGTGCGAAGTCTTAAAAGCAAAAATTGATTTTAATAATGAAATGTTATTATGGTTTAAGAAGTGTCAGAAAATGTTGTTAAAGGAAGAACTTCTAGCATCGTGCCATTAATATTGAAAATGCTTCCTAGTCTATAAACAGTTTCGGGCGCTGATGGATGTAGAAATTATTAAGCTGAGTGTCGTGTTTTTTTCCGACGGGGTTTGTTTGAATTTGGAAGGATTTTCCGTCATCCCACGTCAAATTTAGTTTATAAAGAGACCGATTTTGGCTCTGTGCTATCTTCAGTGTTCTCTTTAATATTCAAGATCTCAACAACTTTAGTCTTTCGTGCAGCTTTTGAAATTAAATATTAATTGTTAAATAAAAATAATAAAAAATAAAAAAATTAAAAAAAAATTAAAGAAAAGATAAAAAAAAGTTTATCAACACATACGTTGATCCTGATGAAAGGGGACCTAATTTAGCCAGCAAGACCTTTCAGTAGAGGGAAAAATAAACTATCAAACGGCTGGACCAATTATTTTCATACATAAGGTAGAATATTTTAGATAAAGTCACCTTTCAAACGAAAAAAACTAAATTAAAATCGGTCTTTGGAGGAAAGGGTGTAGCAAACATAGGAGCATAAATAAACACTTTTATGCCACTTTGTATAAATATTCTTAAAGAAAGTTGAGCAAATCATTTGCTCTTGTATCGGCCATCATAACCAAAGACTATGCCACGTTCATATTCCTCTGGTGTGTATTGCTTTTTGACATGCATAATCCCTGAGCAGTTTGTACAATCACCAAATCGTTCATGGAAAATATAATTTTAGATATTCCAACGTCACGACACACAAATCACATTATAGAACATAAATTATTGGGGATTCAAATTAAAATTAATTTTTCACGTCAACAAATTTCAAAAATGCAACTCTGTAACATACTTTCGTCAACGATGATTGATCAATCATCAATGACAAAATGTATGCATATTTTTAGTAAAAAATATGTATGGGTATTAGTTTCGGTCATACATTTCTTGTAGGGTTCTTAAGCTGGCGAAAGGCGAACAAATCTGTACCAAGTGACCATGTTTGGTTTTACTTTTCAAGTGTTTTAGTAAAAAAAAGTAACTTTTTACTTTAATTATTGTTTTATTTAGTCTATTCGATTAAAATTAAGCCAAAATGGACCGAAATTGGATAAAAACTGAAAATGGTATAATAACAAAACAAAACACAAACCTTTAAATTTACTAAAAAATGCAAAACTATTAAATAAAAGATTTGCAAGTAAATTGAAATGCTAGTGTTTTCGTTTTTTTCATCTAGCATTTTTAGTTTTTATCCGATTTTGGTCCATTATTGCTTAACATTTTTGAAATCGAATAGACTATTCAATAAAAGTATTTAGCTAGGAATTTTTTTATAGCTGGTACATAACAGCTTCGCGCGATAAATATTAAAAAAAAATTAAATTTGATCCCCTATAACTCAATCATTTTTTATCCTATCTAAATCAATTATCCACTATTCAACGCGTAATTTTGTATCCAACAAAAACAAGAGCACTTTAATTAAGTCAGCCTTGGAATGTGGATAGCGCTTTAACGGGAAGTATACGTTGAAAACACAAACGTACCGTTATATAGACAATGGCCGAAATGAAAAAAAAAAATTTATTTTATTTTTCTCGTACTTAGCATATCATAGTTACCATAAAATAAAGATTTGTAAAGCAGTGTTATGTATTACGCATTCTACAGTCGCCAAACTACATAGCTTTAGTACCAACTTTTGCGCTGAGTTGTCTCCTTTCATGTTCTTTCCATAGTTAGTCTCATTGACTGCCAGTTTTTGTAAAATAAAACGAAAATTTCGTGTAAGAATTTATGATGAAAATAACAAGAATATACGAGTTTTTTTGTTGGAAATATAATTTCTCACAAGAAAATTTCGTTTTGTTTTACAAAAATTACTCACACAATTTTGAAGTTCATTAATTTTTTTTTTCAAATTTGATCATGAGTAAGACCTTCTTTAGCATAACATTTAATTTAAACTCTTTCAACTTCAGATAGAGATTTTCGCCGACTCATTTAAATCTCAAATTGTTTTATCGGCTTAGAAAGATCAAAAATTTATTTTAAAAAACTAACGATTCGCGGGGAAGATATACTGTAAACTATTCTGATTAGGCACTGGTCTTGGACAAATTTTGTTTTACAGAAATTATATGATAATGGTATTCCGTTAAATTTTTTGCACAGATTTCCCGTAGTGCATATTATTTATTAATAAGTCCAATTCTATCTATTAGTAGTTTGAGTAATAGTTATTGATAGAACTGCCAAAAAGTATTGCTAAAATGTTAAATCTAATCAGATGAGCGGCAGTTTATGTTTGCTAACCTTTATTTTTAAAAATTAAATAACTTTTTTTCATATATTTCTTGTTATTAAAGTTGCCCTTTTTTCTTAGAAATCCCCTTTTTGTGCCCCTTTTATTTTCAAAATCCCCTTTTTGTGCCCCTTTTTGAACATTTTCAACGGTAACACTGCACAGTGTTTTTCTTCTGTATATTTTCCTGTGCAGCTCTTCTATGAACTTCACCAATTCACCATCGTTGCCACCCGGACAAATTACAACAAAAAGTGTTTAATGAAAATAGCAATTATTGGCTAAAGTTTTTGTTTCTGTAATTTCTTTTTTAGCTACTGGCTGTTAAGCTTGAATGTCATTGGTTAATTATTGTTTATTGTGCTGGCAATATAAACAAAAAGCCAACAACACCAGAACAAAGAACAAAAAAAAACGAACCAAACAAGATGTGTAATTAACGCAGTACTGCGAAAATAAACAAAAGCACAAGAGCTGACGAGATGAATTAACGGATATACATACATATGTATGTATATGCATCCACTCTTCGTATATAATCAAGTGTGCGTTTGTGTGCTTGCAAAGAGAAGCTTTTTAACTCGTTCCTTTTCGTAATTTTTTTTTTGCTTTAGTTTATTTTAATGGTCTGGCTTCTTGTTGTATTTGCTGTTTAATCAGCAACAAAATACATGCACTCATTTAATGTTTATTTCTAATTGGTGAGTAAAAAACTTTCTTGTAACATTTACTCCAATATTGTTTCAGTGCTTATTTTCGGATATTTTTCATATGTATATGAACAGACGGATTTGATTGCGATAAATTAATTATGGAAAAGTAGTGAGACAGATAAAGATTTTGGATTGGCCACATATCTAAAGGGGTGGATTATCAAACTACAGTGCGATCTCGATGTTCGGAACCCGAAAAAATCAAGCCTTTACCGAAAAGTTGCAATGATCGAACATTGTTTATTATAGCTGATGACACCTCTTTTTTAATAAAAGAAAAACTTATCTTTTGTCGTATATTTTTACATACACAAATTAAAAAAAAAACAAATAAAAACACATAAACATGACTGTAGTATAGGACTGCCAGAAACCTGAACCCGTCGACCAGGACATTTATAATACATATCACAAACGAATGTACAACAAAAGCTTATATATTCCAAGAACTAATGATATAAAAATGAACCGCAACAAATTTTTATTTTGATACGTGTATCAATCATATATTTCAAATTGAAGTCCAACAAATAAACAACAGGTGCTAAACTTAACATGTAATTCATACATAAAAAGCAATAAACAAAAATAAAAAATTCATTTAAAATTACTAGGGTCGAAAATAAACACATGGGTTGGCGAAGCGACCTCTGTTTATTTCGTCGAGTAATTGAAAGACGTAAGCCCCAGGCTTTGTATAAACTTTTATATAAAAAAGCTCTTTTTCATACGAAAACTTTGATTTTGATGGTAACTGTAAATCACTAAGTTTAATAAATCCAAATATCGTAATGAAGAAAAAATCACCACTATTTTTGATATTATTAGAAATTTCAGAATTTTATAGATTGAAAGTTCTTGCATTTGAACAAATATTCAAAAAGACTGAAATTAATTTATATAATTTTTGGCAAACAATTTCTAAAATAAAGCGAGGCGATACCACAAAGGCTTTTCCAGTTTTAGCAGAATTTTTTAAAAGATATCGGACAAATATTTAGCTTCGTCAATTTACCAAAGGCACATACTGATTAAGCCTTTTTGAGCTTTTCTGCAGAAACAACTTAGTCTTGGTTGGAATCAAACCTGCGACCTCCCAGTTATTAGCCTTAGATCCTTAGAAAATTAAACTTTAGAAGGAATTCTTTATTCTACAGATTATTTGAAACTCATAAAACCAATTGCTTTGTTACTCATATTAAAAGCGATTTAGCAAAAATTACAAATTCCATGGTATATATTTAAGCTTGTAAAATCATTTTTTTATGCATTTATGTTTATAAACCACATGAAATTACTGGCGATTGCTATTTTTTTGTTTTCTTATTAATAAAAATTAATAAAACCACGAAAAATGCTTAGCTTTATTAATGCCGATTTTTCGAATTAAAGTGCCAAAAATGCCTATTTTTTCCACGATAAATGCAGATTTTGGATCAAAATCATTTGGCAGCCCTGACCTCAGAGCAACAAATGGGCAGCTTATTGTTGGTCTGCTGCTTTCTAATGCTTTTTCCTATGTTTATGGATCAAACCAATAATAAGGTGACAAGATGTTGGTAAAATTGTTTCATGTAAACAGTGTTATAACAGAAAGCTTAATCTCTGTTCATAACAAAAATCAGCAGAAATTAAATTTTTGTCTGTATCAAAAAACCAGGAAAATTTAAGAGTGGACCAGGACACCAGGACAACTTCTCTAAAACCAGGACAATCCTGGAAAACCAGGACGAATGACAGCCCTACTGTAGTATAAAAATATTGCCTGTTGCGATAATCGGGCTGTTGTGATAATCGATTGTTGCGAATATCGAGCTCGCACTGTAATTGACTTTCATCTATATATGACAGCTATTGGGGGCTAATCGCACATTACTTAAGACTTTAAGATTATTTTAGATTATGCAACTAGACAGCTATTTATTGTTTACCATCGTAAAAATGTCAAACTTCATATAAAAAAACCTAAACAACATTTTTTATGTATGGAGTTTGTTTTTCATCTTCACGATTATGGCATTTTTGTTGTAGAGCTGCATAGACCTAATTATTGGATCATTTATTAGATAATCTATACTGAAATTTGTAGCGTTACGGAGGGGCTTCCCTCCGCTCCCCTATGCAATCTCAAAAAAAAAAGAGTTACGTAATATGTGAATAGCTCCCTATCTGGTAGCCTTATGACATCTCGTATTTAGTCTAGCACTGTGTCAGAAATTGCTCAGTATTGGGTTTTTGGCCTTAAATTTTATGTCATTCCTATCTTCTATCGTAGAAGTTTTAGAACTACTGACAATCTTTCCTTTATTACCTATAATGTCGACAACGTTTTACAGAGCTTCTACATTTCTTCCTACACCAGTAAAAAAACGCAAAATGTTGAGACAATTTGGTGATACGAATATGTATAAACAAAAATTGTCTGTAAAAAAGAAAATATCTGAAAGTTTTTGAATATTTTGAAGATAAGTCTCAAGTACTTGCAGATCTGATTGTATCTGATATTATACTGTATTGTTTTCTGTCAGTGATCCAAAATGTTTAAATTTAAAAATTATACAGATGTTACGTAAAAGTAGTATAGAACAATATAAGGATATCTGGTATTCTTTATGTTTAAGCGTAGTATGCAGCTCTGCCTGAAATTCTGGGTGCCATAAGAAGTATGTGTAAAAAAAAACAAACTGAAATTCAGGTTAGTAAATTTCTTAAAGAAATTTTTGTTTACTAGTACGCAGTTCCAAAAGAAAAGTACACGGAATATCGGCATTTATTGTCTATTACAGGCCTGTTATAACAATAAGTGGATAATTTTTTCCGTCAACTGAAACAAAAATTAATGTTCAGACAATTGTTTGGTCACGCATTTCTAATTTTCGTACATTTTAATTAATTTTTATTATTTTTGTGTGTTGTAAATTAAAAATATATAAATTTGTGTGTATGTAAACAAAATTCTACACGACTATTTTTCCGTGTAGAAATAAATGCAAGACTCCAAACCTGAATTTCAGTGAGAACTGCATACTACACTTTAAGATATACATATGTATATAACATGTGCTCAGCACTTTGATGTAAAATACCGCGGGCAACAATTTTGTGGAACAAATAACCCTGTAACTCTTTGATGTATGGGTATTTTCGTCATTTTCTTAAACAAGGGGAAATTCCCCTTCAACGGCGATGTAGCAGGCGAAAATATCACATAAAAATGCTTGTTAAAAAATTCTACTACATGTAGGTCTTCAAAGACACCAAAGCTTCAATCTTACTTGAACGTCTGAAATCATTTGGCAGTAATTAAAAAAAACGTTCGGTAAAATTTTCAACGAACTTTGCATAATTTTTTTTATATTTTTATATACATATCATCAAAGATATACACAAATGCATTCCTATAAAATATTATCAAAAAGTACATCGTACAAGAATTCGTTCATTTTGTATTTTTTAAATAAATAAGTGATAGTTAAAAAAATAAAGCTAAAATTGTTCTCCTCAATAAAAAAACTAGGGTTCGAGGTCGGCCGGAAAAAAATGCGTTCGGTCGGACACCAAGAACATTCAAAAATTTAAATCGGCTTAAGAGTTAATTTCGTACTTTTACATAATTAGTGCTAAAATGTTTCAGAAATTTTGTTTTTGTGAGGATAGTTTGTATTCAAAATATATATGTATGTTTTCCATAAAATTTCACGTTAAGTCATCATACAAAATAAAGCTCTATTTATAATATTTATTAATAAAGTGGCGCTACTCTGTTCTGCTGTGTACGTTGAAAAATTAAGTTGATGTTAATTTTTCCTTTGTTCCTTGGAATATTAATCATGCCCAATTCTTTCTGAATATAACGTTACGAACCTTAGCCTAATAATAAATTTGGATTGGCTTGAGCTTTTCACATGTTTACATGTTCATATATACTAAAATATAAAATCAAACCAAAAAAGTTTGTCTTGAGTAGAACAAAAATCAGAAAAATGGGAATGTGCACTTTAATATCAGCTTGAGAGTGATTTAATTCTCGTATTCAATTTTCACGAAAAAGTTGTATATGTAAGAATTAAAATCGCATTCAACAGAGCCACCTGACAAGTGGTGATAAGCAAATACACGTGAGCACTGACGATGGAAGTGTAGCGGCTTCCGAAAGTGGCGCTACTCTGTTCTGCTGTGTACGTTGAAAAATTAAGTTGATGTTAATTTTGGCTTTGTTCCTTGGAATATTAATCATGCCCAATTCTTTCTGAATATAACGTTACGAACCTTAGCCTAATAATCAATTTTGATTCAAAAATTTTATTTTGTGGTACAGTGTAATTTATACACACAAAGAATAGAATTGTTCTAAATTTGTTGTTACTTTCAGTAAAAATCGTGCTCAACAATTTAAGTACTAATAACAGTGAAATGCAAAGCGAGTTCATAGAAAGTGAATTCATTTCACCGGAGTCAAGTCCCTTGGTCCGCATTGATATAAAAAAAATGTTAACAAGAAAATAAAAAATAATTTAGCAAAAATTTTTTTTAATTTTTTATATGGAGTTTGCTATGTCCAAGGTGGCGCAAAATGTTATTTCTGAATAACTTTTTTGCTAAAAAAAATTATTTTGAGTGACGGAAATCTTTATTTGGTCCTTGAAATTTTTTTCTGTTAAGTGGAAGAGATGATATCCTCCAAGTGACTGCCACCATTGTTGCTACACGCTTGTGCCCGTTTTATCGCATTTCCAAAACTTTCCGCAAAAGTTCCGGTGATAACTGCTTGCATTCCTGTCGAATATTCTCCTTAAGGGCTGCGATTGCCTGGGGACTGTTGGCATAAGCCCGCGTCTTCAAGTTGCCTCAAAGAAAGAAGTCTTGGATGGTTATATCAGGCCATCTTGCTGACCATGCCAAATCAACAAAACGGGAGATCATGGGACCAGGAAACACCTCCTTCGCAAAATATGTTGTGGCTTCCGCTGTGTGCGTTTGCAAAGTCTTATTGAAACCACATGTTCACCAAGCCCCGCTCATTCAATTCCGGCAGTAAGAAGTAATTTGTCATGGCCCTGTAGCGTTTTCAGTAACAGGAACCGTATTGCCGACGGCGTACTCAAAAAAATACGGCTCAATCACTCCTCCCATGCGAACGCTGCACCACACAGTGACTTTGAGTGTATGTAACGGGTTTTCGTTCATCACACGCTGATTTTCGTGCACCGCACGGGGATTTTCATGGAAAAGTATGACATGCGGAAGCTCAAGGAAACTGTGACAAAACGGGCACAAACATGCAGGGTTGGCTGCCCACTGGGTAACCCAAAAAAACCCATCCGGTTTTTTATGGGTATTTTGTTTAAAAAACCCCAAGCGGGTTTTTTACGCTATATCCATTCAAACAAAGATGAAGATAGTTTTGAAGTTTCATTTACAGAAAAATAAAATCATTATAAAATTCATATAAACGAATAACCCAAGTATATACACAGGTATTTATATGCCCATTTGTGAGTATGTACATATAGCCCAAGTGGGTTTTTCAGTACTTTTAATTTAAATAAAGATAGTATATTATATCAAAAAAAGTTCAAGACAATAATTAAAAAATTGATAATGAATAGTAGTCCAAACACGTGCAAAAAAAGTTATTTTAAATCAGTTACCACTCTACTCTGGTGGCTCAGATTTTAAATGCTTTTAACTGCCATTTTCATAATGTACTATTAAAAGTTAACATGGATTTTAACAGCAAGTTTTCTATGCCGAACTTGCCATTAAAGTCCACGTTAACTTTTAATCGCACATTGAAAAAAAGGAGGTAAGAGAGCTAATGCTTTTTCCAATCTAAGGCGATTTCAAAGCTTACTCCATATTAAACCAGAGGATGAGAACATTCTCTCTATTGATGGTGGCAATTCATTACTGAAGTAAAATAATCCCAAAAGTTTGCAAGTAAACATTATTAATTTTTGTCTTTTAATATCTTCAACCATTGTTTTTTTTGTGGAAAGTGTTCTGCATCTTTAATTTTAAATGCTTTCTTTAGTAATTAAATTATCCATATATTTGGAATGCACGCCTTTTAACAAAATCCTGTTTTGACAGTTGTTCAGCAAATTACAGTCTAGGCACACTAAATAGCCCAAAAAACTAATTTGTACCTTAAAAATTTTAGTTTTTTACCGGTTAGGCTATATTTTTAACCCCCGACTAAAAAAGGGGTGTTATAAGTTTGTAGTGTGTGTCTGTGTATCTGTGTGGATGTACGAACCATCGTACAGACCAAACGGCTGGACCGGTTTTGATTTAGTTTTTTTTCTGTTTGAAAGGTGACTTGATCGAGAGTGTTCTTAGCAATGTATGTTTGAAGAAAATCCGTCCAGCCGCTAAGAAGATATCACATCTTCTCTACATGTATTCTGTTGAACCCGTGTGTTTTGACACCGTAGCTCCCAAAGAGCTAGACCGATTTTAATTTTTGTTTGAAAAGTGACTCGATCTAATATTTTCTAGTCTATACTTGAAAAATTAAAATACAACCTGTGATACTAGTTTTGTGTGTTTTTAAAAATTTTTTTAAGTAATTTTAAAATAATTTTAAATATATTTTTCCACAGATGACGTAGTAATTACTTACAATACGAATCCCTTGAAAAAGTGAACAAAAAATTCACGAAACGTTGGGAAAATATGTAATAAAAAACTATGCATTTTTATTAACATAAAGTACGTTAGGCCTCATTAGCTTATGCAAAATCAAACTTCACACATAATTGACTTGGCCAAAAAATATTACCAATATTAAAATCGGTCCAGCTGTTTGGAAGTACGATGCTAAAAGATCTTCCTTATAAGTACATTTCTGGTTGAAGAATCGATCATTGCTCATCGAGTAAATATTTGCGATTCTGTTACTTCAATAATATTAGTGGAACATAGGGTTCTTAAACCTTTGATACAGCGTCAACTGCATCGGCTGTTTTTAAAATTTTTAATTTTCGTTATTATTGAATTCTTTTACTTTCTTTGTTATTGTTCTACTTCTTATGTTGTTGATTTTAGTATTTACTATTTTTTATTGTTTGTTGTTGTTTTGCCAAATATTGTTAGTGAAAAATGTGGAGTCGCTGTAAGTTATGCTGAAAAAAGTGAATAAAATATGTAATTGTTTCCTATATTTTTCAGAAAAAGTGCGGAAAAAATTACTTTTTTTGCACAAGATGTTGATGAAACACAATATAACATAACAGAGAATTATGCAATTGAATATACTATTTAAAAAAAATTAGCATAAACAAATAGTGAAAACCCAAAAATTTTAAGGTAAAAAGTGGTCTGTGTGAGCTATTAGGGTGGTTAGTCAAGTTCAATTGTATTGATATGTTCACAAAACTTGTTCAGCTCTACCGTAACTACAAGTTTGCCGAATATTGTTAGTAAAAATTGGCTTAAATCTAGTTTACCAACGCACCTCCAAATAAAATAAAAATCACGTAGGGCGATAGAAAATTGAAAAATAAAAAGAAAAAATTAAATGGTAAAAGTTTTTTTGAACGCATATGTCCAATATTGGTACCATTTGAAAGCTTTTGAATAGATCTTTCTGGATATTCAAAATTTATTTAAAACTTCTTAGCCCATTAAGAAGCGGGTATGAGTTTACGAAAATACAAGTTTTTAGGAACTATAAAAACAAATTTAATTTATTTTTTCATAATTTACTTTTTCATTACATAGCCGAAGGCCGGATTTGAAGGGAAAATTTAGTTAGCGAAGCCGGTTTGTTATACCACAGAGGAGAAAAGCTGTAAGCCCGGCCGAAGCGCGGCTATGCAAGAAGCTTTAATTGTCGAAGCCGGTGTTTTTATACCACAGAGGAGAAAATCTGTGGACCGGCTATGCAGGGAAGCTTTAATTAGCGAAGCCGGTGTTTGTTATACCACAGAGGAGAAAATCCTTGAGCCCGACCGAAGGCCGGCTATGCAGGGAAGCTTTAGTTAGTGAAGTCGGTGTTTGTTATACCATATAGGGGAAATCCTTGAGCCCGGGCGAACGCCGGCTATGTACGGATGCTTTAGTTAGCAAAGCTGTTCTTTGTTACTTAATAAAATTTTTATTACACTTTACCTAGAGCACATCTGTAACATTTTGATGTGAAATTTTGTAAAAACTGTATTGGCACATAAAGAGTTTAAAATCTAAACATTTTTTTAAATATTCAGAAAGATATCTTTAAAAGCTTTCAAATGATACCAATATTGGCCATATACGTTCAGAAATATAGTAGAAAATCGCATTTAAATATGAAAACTTCAGAGGGCCATAACTCGAAAGCTATGCGTTTCCAAGACTTTTACCATTTTTATATTATCTTCTTATTTTTCAATTTTCTATCAACCTATGTAATTTTTATTTTATTTGGAGGTGCGTTGGTAAACTAGATTTGTTCCTAAAAATTACGACTACCAGTAAGTTATTCTGAAAAAAGTGAAAACAAATTTTTTTCTTAATTTTTTCAACGAAAAAAATTTTTTTACATTAAATCGAAAAAAAAACTGTTAAAGTTTGTTAAGTTTGAATTAGCTGTTGGCCAAATACTGATGACACCGTTTTTTGAGGTCCGACTGATTTTCAGAAATTTTGGAGGTCCATGAAAAAAAATTGGTGACCAAATTCGCAAATACAGTATAGGGTCTTACTAAACGGTGGTAGTAAAATCGAAACTGTACTGTCAGGTCCTTATGTTTTTCCAAAAGTCTTCATTTATCGCATAGTTGTATTAATGATTTTCGTGATAAATCTATACCGAAAAGGGCTAATTTGACAACATTGCTTACTTAGATCATAAAAAAACCAATTAAACCCAATAAAACCCAAAAAAGCCCAATAAAACCAAAAAAACCCATGATAAAACCCGCCGGGCTGGGTTTTATTTAAAAAACCCGGGTTTTTCCGCCACTTGGCGGATATCATATTTTCCACTTAACAAAAAATATTCCAAAGGTCCAAATAAAGATTTCCATCGCTCAAAATAATTTTTAATATAGCAAAAAAGTTATTCAAAAACAAAATTGGATGATTAATTTAGCGCCACCTTGTATAAGGCTGTTCAATCGGCTAGCCGTTAATCAGTTAACCGATTAATAGCTACCCGATTAATTCAAAATTGCATATTTGCAATCAACGATTAAACCGGTTAATTTCGTTCGATTAACCGGACTAGCAAAATTTGATATATTTTTGTAGTACTTGAACATAATTCTTATCTCATCTCATTTTTATTAATCGGTTAACCGATTAACCCGAAATGAACCGATTATACTAAAACCTCAATTAATTAATCGAGCGATTGAACGATTAAAACAGAATGCCGATTAATTGAATACCCTATTATTTAAAAAAACGAGCAAGAAATATACAGATGACGTAGTAACGCCACCTGGTTCTCTATTCGGCATGCTGAAATTCTTAGTTAAAGTATTCGTATTCGAATCGCCGAATATTCGCCTCTTTCACGATATTCGTATTGGCCAAATTCAAGCGAATATTTCACGAATATTTTGTGAATACGTTCTAAAAAATAATACATAAAAAATACTGAAAATTAAAAAAAAAAAAATTTTTTTATTATAAAAAATTTGTCTATGACGCAAAACAATTATCTTCTGTTAGTAAAGAAAAAAGAAACAAAATATATTTCACAACGGCATGGTATTTAAATAGTAAAGTCCTGTTAAATTAATTTATTAATCATGTTAAAGTAATACTCAAAGCTCAGTAGAGGAATGTTGAACTTTAAAAATAAAAGTTTTGAAGTCTTCTCCATCAAGCCTATTGCGCGGTGTGCAAATAAGGTCCGCACCACTAAACATTCGCTCGCTCGCGTATAGGTAAAAGAAGCTCATATTTTCCCTTATTTACTTTCCATTCAGGTGCTAAGTTAATAATTTCAAATTCTGTCACCGGAATATCATAATAATGTTAAATACCTATAGGATTGTGACAGTTTTTCTCAATTTATTGTTATTGACGCAAAGGGTAGATTTTTTTCAAATAAATTTGAAATATTGAAATAGATTGAATATTCGTATTCGAATTCGGCGAATATTGTTTCAGATATTCGTATTCGTATTCGCGAATATTAAAAATTGATATTCGTAACATCACTATTGTCTATATCGAAATATGTGACATGGAATGAAGTAAGCAAACTGTAAACAATCTACTTTCAGCCTTTGGTCGATTATTATGCAGAAAACTATGATTTATGTGGTTCTCTACACCGTTATTTCAAAATTTAACTCAATAATAACTTGAAATATTGAAAATATGTAGTGCGAAGTTTTTAACGTGCATTTTCTGTCATGTAAACGAAATAAATATTTATGTTTTTTAAAGCTTTTTTTCATTTGAATTTAATCTAGCGCTTTTTAAGGAGGTGGACGAGCTGTTTGGTTATGAATAGTTCACAACACTGATGACATGGCTCAGGGATGGCATATGAGATTTTAAAATTGTACCATTAGTTGTCTAAAATTGCACTTTTTGGGACCTAATTGCACCAAAAAAGATTCTTTAAATCAAAATCATGTATTTAGTATAGAAAATATATCTATTTTCTATACATACATATGTAAATATATATGGAGTACTCTCTGTGGCAAAAAGGAAAGTGGGCTTAAGTCGGATTAAGCAATTTCTAATCGAAAATAGCTCATTAATTTAGACAAACTTACTATTGGTAGGTAGAAGAATAAAGTTCCGAAATATTCGCCTTTACAACAATGCAAATATATATATACATATATTTATAAAAATTAATTTAAAGCAAGAGCTTTAAATTGTAGAGACTACGTTTTGTGAGCTGGTCTTATTTGAACACTTTAGATATTCCTCTTTTTAAGTCGAACTTTGGTCTCAATATTTCGCAAAATTTAAATTTAATAGATTAGATCTTACTTATGTACGAGCGGACGAAAAGGAAAAAATATTTTATCAAAATAAAAGAGCTGCAATAAGGGGATTTTTTAAAAAATAGAAAAAAATTATTAATTGTACTTAATAGGTCAGTGGTGTACCATTGTACTTTTAAATTTCGATTTATACCAAAAATGGTACAATTGTACCAAATTTAAAAACTTAAAGTTCCCAAAATACTGAACCGCATTTAACAAAATATTGTGCACATGGTATAATTTTTTTCAAATTCGGCTGTATAATGGGAGCATAAGCTGCAGCACACAAATGGGTCTCGCCTATTAATTATATATACAGCTGGGAGGTAAACTACATCAAGTCACATGTTTTCCAAAACACGTTTTTGTATATCGTTGGATCGGCAAATTTTTCCGCTATCGATAGGTAAATGCCAGTAAGTGCTATGTTCCAAGGGACTTAGGTACCGCTCAAAAACATCTTGGGAAGTAAAGAACACAAAGTCCACTTTAAAAAGTAACAGTAATATTATATGACGTAATTTTATTAAAAATATTTTCGTTATAAAAAAATAATATTAGGGTATATCAAATACTAGCCGACCAGGTAAGCTTCGCCACACCCATCGCAATAAAATAAATTAAAGTAATGTAGATTAAGAAACCTCTGTTCTTATTTAATGTATCTTCTACTCAAAATACTAACTAATGAAAACACTGACATAGCTAGACTTTATTAATCTGATTTAGGTTACACTGAGAACAAAACTACGATCTTAAACAAAAGCCTGGTGGCATTGAAGAGAGGACACGGGGGTAAACAATAATTATGTGTTAATTTTCTTATATATATTCACATCAATGGGGTAGAAAAGCACATCGGATGAGGCTAGGATAATTAAAAATTATTTTGTATGCGGGTGTAAGCTTAACCTCCTTCCATATCGCCAGGCTTTTGTTGAAACGCACAATTTCTTCTTAGTTTAACCTAAAAAAAATCGAGTCTCGCTTTGGTGGTTATTTAGATATAGGTAAATTAAATTATTATGAGGTATAGCCGTCTCTCCCCTACTATACCTCCAATATTTTGAGGGAAATTGCCATTTATTCAAAGAGCTACTTACATTAAATTTAAAGAGAACCACCACTGTAATTCTATAGATATAGGAAAATTCAAAATTACTTTATGAAAATAGTTTACAAGTCAGTATGTTTATATTTTACACAACTCATAATATTAGACCATAAATAATTTGTACACAAAGTTACCCAACGTACTGTACAACACCCTTGTAAACAAACTAATTTACACACTGTATTCACATAATACAACAAAAGCACACAACATCGATATAATTCTCATTCGGTGCATTATTTTATTTGTACAAATATTTGAAATTTGGATACAATCTGGGCGATTCCAACGAGACAGGAATTTGCCATTTGAGTGTGTGATTGTGTAAAGTGTGGGTATTTTATACCACCTTGCACAGCGACTGTTTTCTAAAAGAAGCTAGAATAATCTTCTATTTCTTTAAAAGTTTGTTCTGATTTTAAGTTGGTGCCGAAAGTTGAACGTGTTTTGATTTTCAAAGGAAATAGTTTATAAGTTATCCCTTTTTCGAAAAATTTTATTGGATATTGCTTTATACGTATATTTTTTCAATGTAGCCCCTTTTTCAATCATTTTTGTGCGTTTTGGACCCCAAAAGTTGGCATCACTGCCACAGCGGCTTCGGCTGGCTGTTTTTGCAGTTGCTTCGGCAGCCTGTTTTGTACAGCGGCTTCAGCCGACTGTTTTCCACAGGCATCTGGAACAGATTGTGTTCAAGATAAACGCCAGTACATGTATTGCAGCCTAACTTGATGGTGCTCTTAACACAGTGAAGGTGAGTGTTGAGCAGAGCCCACGCGTTTCTTAGAAAGAACCTCTATGACTTGCAATTAACACAAAGGTTGCAATTTCTTGTTCATTGAACGCCCACCATGCATAAGTACTATACTACTACTGCTATGCTGGCCTTCACTAACAGCCGACTACAAAGCATCACCGATACAGTCTCTGTTGGTTTAGCAACAGCACAAAGGTTATATTTGTGGTCTGAAGTCCAATACGATAATAGCGACAGTCGAGCATCAGTCATTAAACCTCTTTTTAGTAGCCACCACATGGACTCCCAAAGGAGACCTCAATCGTTAACTGGTGACAGAATCTACCTTCATGTTGAGGGCAAGACGAAGTCCACCAGCATATTAATTCCTCGCCCACGGAAAAGAATGCCTAACGTCGAGCATCGTCTCTTTATCTCTCAGAAGGCAGGCCATCTGTGGGCCTACCGGTTCCCGTAGTACTAGCGTATGTTAACAGATCGAGCGTGGAAAGAAAACTCCTAGAGGTTTAACTTTCTATCGACTTTGGTCTTAGCGGAGACCTCAGGTACTTTTCTACCTGATACGCGCGACAAGGGATTCTATAACAAAAAGCTCGAGTTATTGCAACGCTAAGCCACAGTCTAACCAGACTCTACACGAGCCGGAAGATATTGCCGTCTCAGCCGAAGTGGCCAGCATCACAAAAGAGAAATAAGAAAGTCTTATGACGTTTTCTTTTCTAAGCAATATGCTACATTTATTCTGCTTTTTATATTTCTTTATGTTCTTTTCTGATAAATATGTGTTATTTTAGAAGTGTGACACGTTCTTTTTTAATGATGCTGCCCTTAAAAAGAAAAAAATTGTTACATGTTCTGCACTCATTTTAATTAAAGGGGGATTTGTGCAGCACTATATTAACAGCTGGTTTTGTAATTGTTTCTAAAAAAATAAACTTTTGTAAACGTCAAATATGCAACACTTCTTAAAAATCAAGGGAACATTTAAAAATTTTGCCAAATCACATGTAACACTTATGGTACACTTTTGTTTTAGAAAAGAAAGCGCCATTAGTGTTTCCTTTTGTTTTACACATATATTTGTAAAATGTGCAACACTTTTAATTGGATAAAATGAAACACCAACAAGTAATAGTTGTCTCTTTCTCTACTAGCCGGCATAAAAACCTGATTTGGGCAATTTTCAACTGTCAAAGTTGACGTGTCTGGTTAGACTGTGGCTAAGCTTGACAGTTATGCGTTCAATTCGCCTTGGGGCACACGTATATTACAAGGTGTATTTCCTTAATGTTGTATTTAAATAATTTTGCCAATATTTTTTGCTATTTTAGCTGACATAATTATGCTGATCCTAGCATTTCTGCAGGCATACTGCCGTTACATACATAAATATTATTTTAAGTGTTATTTGTGTTGGTTAAATTCGTGACATACATATAACATTTTAATTACGAATTGTTAGCCACTATTTGTTAGATTAATTTAATAAACCATTTGGACTTACCTTTTTGTTAAACCAACTTCTTCATAATTTTGAGCTAATTTCAGTCATCCAGGGAATTTTTTAAATGCTTTTTACAAATTATGTATGTATATGCAGGAGTTATAGTTTGGTGTTGTAAATTTTAAACAACAAAATTTTTTGCAATTTTTAAGCAGCTATTATTATTTTTCAATTTTATTTTGATTTATAATTTTGTAATTTTTGTGTATATTAACGACGTTTTCATTAATTATAAGATAAATTAATTTCTTTATTGTTATTTAAAGGGTTTTTATAATTTCATTTAAAATTTTATTAAGGTTGTTGGTGTGTGTTTTCTTTATCAGTATTAATTTTTAAAATTTATAGGAACTTTAGAGATTTTAGTTTTTTTAATTTAATTCTTCAAGCGATTTTTTTCAATATGTATTAAATTTCTTGTGGTTACCTTGTTATGTACATATACTTTTTGTTCATCTATAAATGGAAATTGATTTAAAAATAATAATATTTATTAATAATTTAATTTTGAGCAATTTAATTTCAATATTTTCCACACAAAATATAAAACAAATTTTATAGCCAGCTTTTTGTTTTTTACATTTAATCGCTATTTTATTAGATTTTCTTTCTTATAATGTAAAGCATATTTTGCTCGTTCAAAACGGTCACTCAGGAAACACAAAAATTGTTTTTTAAACATTTTTTAAGTACGTATAAAAATTAATATTAGCTAACCAATTAATTTATTTTGTTGTTTTATTGTAATTCTACATATATATATTTTTTTAAGGAATAAATAATGAAAGGAGTACACGCATTGCGCGGTTTACGTTTATGAGAATATCACAAAATCTATGCATATACACACACTCCCATGCACATTATTAACCCTCCACACATCCTACACACCAATCATAAAAAATATAAAACAACGTATAAAATTAAAAAAAAACAGTAAATGAGCTAAAGAATCGCGACTGCTAACACCTTTTTATACACATGATTTGTTTTTGTTTCTGCTGTTTTCTCACACACACTTCCTAATAATTCAACTCTTTACTGTAGTTGTTTTTAACGACAGCTAAATGAGTGAATTATAAACCTCCGCAGCAGCAGATCAAGAAGAAGCAGCAGCATTTTATATTTAACTGGTGAAATTTTACACACACACGCGTTTGGTAGCACATGAGATTTTACTTTTTTTAATTTTAGAGGGAGAGTTAGTTGTATTTTGATTGAGAGTACAGCAAATAGAGACAAAGAGCGTTTTGCATTTTGTTTAATTTCTTTGCTATAATGATGATAGTGTAATCGCTCTTTGCTTGTAGTATTTTTGCAATGTTTTTGGTTTATGTTCATAGTGGTTGTTGGGTTTTGTTTTTACAGTAAGTGATGAGACTTATTTTACCCACACACTACTTATTTAATTAACAAAGTACAAAAAGAATTTATACACAATTCAAAGTTTAACCATTAAACATTTTTAATAAATAGGACTAACTAAAACAACCTGTGGATTTCGTATTGTTTACTTGTTTTTTTCTCAGAAAATGGTGAATACACTTTTTAAAGAGAAAAATAACAAAATAATGAATTTGAAACATAGTACATTGAAAGAAATTTATTCATAAATTCTGTAAATTTGAACATAAATGGAATGAAAAACTTCACCGAAACTCAACATCAATTAAATAAGTTTCGTTAAAAGTATTTTAATGAAAATTTGTACATACATATATAAAATAATTTCATTGATCCAATGTAGAAGTTTCGCTAAACTAAAGATAAAATTTAATTATTTTAACGAAATTATTTCTTCATATCATTAAAGTTATTTCGTTATCTTGATGCAATGATTTCATTATTTTAATGTAAATATTTCACTCTTTTAATGAAACTATTTCTTTGTTTTAATAAAGCTATTAAATTATTAAGTAGTGAAAATATCATGCCGTACGGAATTAATGAAGAAAAAAAGGGTAGCAACAAATAAGATTGTACACAAAATAATAAATAAAAAAATTTATAAACATACTAACAATAACAAAAATCTAAAAATTCATGAGCCACATGTTTTCGTAAAGCCACAGCTTTCAAAATTGTGGCTTAATTCAGTTTATTTTGATCATTAATAAGTGCTTGGAGATGAAAAGCCATTATTGTCACTAAAATTTTTTAGGGTATGGGCATTAATTACGGCCTATGCACGAACAAGATCATTTTTATACTTTTGCAACTTCTTGTGCAATATTTCCGTAAAAACTTTTCCAAAAACATCCTATATGTAGTCTATTGTATATAGTATTTATTTATTTAAGTCTATGGATTAATAAAATCCTTACAGGCAGCATATTTAAAAAGAAAAAAAAAATGATTTTACAATTCATTAGTTACAAAAAATTCTACAGAATGGATGAACATAAGCATAGTTTTGATGAAAATTGCAGTGCCAGAGGATGAAATTGACGTAGCGACGTTGCAATACATTAGACGTCTGACCAAGAATGTATAAAGTTGCCTCGTTACTGCTGGATCATTAAATTCTTTGCCTCACTGTTTAATAAATGCTAATACACCACGGGCCTTACTAATGCATGTATTTAGGTGGTTAATGAACAGAAGTTTTCAATCAAAAAGAACTCATCTACGACTGCAATATGCAACCTCCTAAACTGAAACACCAATGGGTTCTCCTTACTACAAATTAGTCCAAATCTGGCTGTAGATATGATTGACTAAGTTGATTGTCCGAATTCAAAAATATCTTGACGTCATCGGCATAGATTATTATATCAGAAAAATGTACTGAGGATGGTAAATCGTTGATATAAAGCAGGACAAAAATGGGTGCAATATGACTACCCTGCGGAACACCAGATTTAACATAAACTTTTCGAGAAAAACATTAATGAAGCGAACACGTTGATGTCTCCCTTCCAGATAATGAAGTCAGCACAAATAACATCCCTATATTTTCCATTCTTGTTCATGATTAATAATTGTAGTTAAATGCAGCAGTTAGTTGGAGTAGAGCGTCCTTTAAGAAGCCCATGTTGAGATGGTGTTAGCAAACATGAAGTTTGGTGACTAATAGTGATAGCTGGTGTAGTTAATTAATGTGTCTTGCAGTATATTAAAGAAAATGGTGGTAGTGTTAATGCTTAGGAGGCCATATCTCGTCAGTTGTAATGAACCTTTCAGTTTTTTTTTTGGTGTAAATGTTGACTAATATTAGTTTAGGAACATATTAAAACAAAATCCGAGGAATTTGCCTGTACTTCGGTATTATCGAATATTCACGTTTATATTTAAGATTAAACGCTAACAGTACTCAGTTTTTGAAACTGCACAACTATTTTCAGGGCTTATTTCACTACTTGACCAGAACTGATAGGTGTTTGCAACAAAAAAGTGTTGCAGTAGAATCTTGTCTACATCTTATAAAAGACAAAATAGAGCTTAGAACTGAAGTGAAGAACATTAATTCAATCTAGTGTAAAAGCATATATAATTCAGGACTTCATATTAGCTTGACTAGTGAGCAGGTGCGGATACAATGTAACAAGTAATATATAATCAAATTTTTATTGAGTTTCAAAAAGAAGTTTTACAAAATAGTATGTTTCTCTTAGAAGCTAAAAAAATATTACAATGAAAAAAAATAAAATAAAAGCGAAATTCAGAAGGAAAAGTATTCGTACACGAAATTTAAAAGCCAATATTTTGGAAAAAATTTCCGGAGTTGTTAATCTGTGGGATATTCGTTGTGGTTAAGAACATCTGCACGACGATTTGTCATAGATTTAACCAAATTGATTTATCTTCTGTTATTTGAGACCACTCCTCCGTGATGAAAATTTTTACAATTTCTTTGGAAGTTATATAGTCTTGTTGAATTTTACGCTCCAGTAAAGTCCCAGATATGTTCAATGGGGCTTAGATCTGGTTATTAAGGTTGACTACAGTTGGTTTTTGGTGTTATAAAGCAACCAAAGTTTACATTATGGAACGTATGCTTAGGATCATTGTCCCGTTAAAACCAAAAGACATCGGATAAATTAAGTTTCGAATGTTTAAATATCTAATATGGTCCATTTTAAACTCAATAAATACAAGGTTTCCAGTCCCACTGACATCCAAAGAGCCTAGGGACATTGGGGTTAAAAAAGCTGGACAAACCAACAAAAAGCTGAACATGCGAAAATTACTAAAAATTTTTAATTTTTGTTTTGTATAAACAAATTTCGAAAACTTTTTAAAGATCTTCTAATGAATTGGCATTAGAATCAACAAAACGCAGCCATATATGTATGTATATATTAGCTTAACCCAGTACAAATAAATATTTTTGAACTTAAAAAAATTTCATAAAAAAAATATTTTTATGCATTGTTATAAGAGATGCATCGATACGCCTTTTGGCGGATACGATATCAATACTCAAACAAGACATAAATTTAAAAAATCAAAAAACCCGACTGCGTAAAAAAAAGAAAACTTTAAACCGTCACAGATCGATCCTAAATGGTTATTCGAAATGAAAAATCTTAAGATGATTTTCAAATACCTGTCGATTGATACCCATTTTGATATAGTTCGCCGACTTTTTATTTTTTTCGTATAAACAAAATGGCGTCTGTTGGCCGCTATATTGAATTTTGACTACTGTCAATCTTTAGTGACACTCCCCGAATCAAGACGAATCGATTAACGTAAGAATGGTCGAAATCGGTCTACACGTTCGGTTACATCTTAC